>VDFB02366799.1:0-25087 GCA_007258455.2 Sequoia sempervirens | reverse complement strand
GATTATCATACATTACTCCAATATGCTTCATTATCTATCTCATCCAAAAAAAATGTGTGCATAAAGATACTGTAGCAATATACCCAACGTCTATATTGGATAAAGAAAAAAAATCTTGCATTTTACTTGACCATGACACCAATCTGCAACCAAGAAAGAATGTGCCACCACTTGCACTTTTTGTATCATCAACACAACCTACCCAATATACATGTGTATAAACACTTAGTGTAAATTTAGTATCCATATGATACCATAAACCATAATCTGGAGTGCCATTCAAATATCTAAATATCCTCTTAACATCAACAACATGTGTTTCTTTAGAGTCTTGTTGAAATCTAGCCACAAGACAAACCACATGCATGATATTAAGTCTAGTAGCAGTTAAATACAATATTCTTCCAATCATAGATCTTTATTTTCTCTAATCAACCTTATGTGAATCATCATCTTTACTAAATTTTCAGCCAGTCACCATAGGATTTCATACCAGTTTGGAACCATCCATCCCAAACTTCTTCAACATTTCTTTTACATACTTTGACTATGAAATAAAAATCCCTTTTTCTCTTTGATTGATTTTCAACCTAAGAAATAAATTCATCTAACCAAATATAGACATCTCAAACTCTTTTTGCATCTCTTCAGCAAACATCTTGCACATTGTTTCATTTCCTCCAAAGATAATATCATCAACATATACAACTACTAACAAGATTTTTTCATTTTAAATTTTGAAATAAAGATTTCTATTTGTTGTACCTTTATTGAAACCTTGTTGAATCAAATATTTTTCTAACCTTGCATACCAAGCTCTAGGAGCTTGCTTTAATCCATATAAAGCATTCTTTAATCTACAGATCATATCTAGTTGATTTGACAACTAAAATCCTTCAGGTTGTTCCATGTAGACTTCTTCTTCCAACTCACCATCTAGAAATGCAGACTTTTCATCCATCTCATAAACTTTAAAATATTTATAAGCAGAAAGATCTAGAAACATTTTGATAACTTCCATCCTTTCCATTAGAGAAAAGGTATCCTAAAAATATATACCTTCTACTTGTGAGTAACCCTTACACACAAGCCTTGCTTAATTTCTAACCACTTCTCCATTCTCACTCAACTTGTTTTTGAGTACCCATTTTGATCCAATTATGTTTTATCTTTTGATCTAGCAAAAAAATCTCATGTTTGATTCTTCTCAATCTGCATAAGTTCTTCTTCCATAGCTTTCGTCCAATGCTAATCTTTACACACTTCACTCATTGTCTTAGGTTCAACCTTAGAAAGCAAAAACAAAATATTTCACTAGTATCAGTAGCTCTACTTCTTATCAATACTCCCTTTCTCTTGTCTCCAATTATTTATTCTTCTAAATGATTCTTTTGCACATATTTAGGTGTCTTTGGGGACACCACCAGAGCCTCTTCTTCTTCATTATGTTGTTCTTCAACAACTTCGACTTCTATGCAATTAGGTTCAGCTGATACATAACCATCAACTTCAATTGAATTCTTCAATGCTTCATCAATTTTGACATTTGTGCTCTCTACAATCTTTCTTAGAATTTTATTGAAAAATTTGTAAGCCTTGCTTCTATTAGAGTATCCAAGGAAGATACCCTCTTCACATCTAGCATAAAAATTCCCTAAATTTTCTTCATCTCTTCTAATATAACATTTGCTTCCAAATACCTTGAAATACATGACAATAGGAATTCTTCCACACCATAGCTCATAGGGGGTCTTAGTGTTGTTAGCCTTTTCATGAACTTGATTTAACACATAAAAAATAGGTGAATAGATAATCTCTAGTAAATTTTTGGTAGACCTACCTATATTATCATTGATCTAGCAGCTTCTTGAATCATTATTTTCTTTTTTTAAACAATTCCATTCTGCAAAGGAGTTTTAGGAGCATAAAACTACCTTCTTATTCCATGAACTTCACAAAACATGTTAAACTCATTGGAGGTGAATTCACCACCTATATAAGTCCTTCAAAATTTTATTGTCAAATTTTCTTCATTCTCAACCATAGAATTATATGCCTTGAATTTATATAATGCATAAGATTTCTCTCTAAGAAAAGTAACCCATGTATATCTAGAGTAATCATCAATCATAAGCATAAAATACATGTCATCTTGTAGGCTTCTCACTCTTGTATGACCACAAATATTGGTATGAATCAAATCCAATAGTCTCATAATGTAGTATATTTTTCCTTTGACCTAAAGCAGTTTCTAGTTTTCTTTTCAAACTAACAATCCTTGCAAATAGCATTAACAAGCTTTGCAATCCTTGGTAAATCTCTCACAACTTGTACAACACTGATTCTTATCATATTATCAAAGTTCATATGACAGATCATCTGGTGCCATAACCAATTGTCATTAATATTAGGCACAAAAGAATTTCCATCAACACCCTTATGTTTATAAATATTTCCTTTAGATTTATTTCCATAAATGATCTATTAGACACTAGGAACACTAAGAGGGGGGGGTGAATTAGTGTTCTACAATATTTTATTTTCAAATAAGATCTTAAACTATCAACAACAACAACTAAACCCTTAACAACATTCATAGTATATAAGTAGAAGTAAAAATGCAAACACATTAAGGAACACCATAACACCAATATATTTACGTGGAAACCATATTAGGGGAAAAACCATGGTGGAGATTAATCCAAAAAGTATACTTTGTTATATGTATGAAAAAAGGGGAATGTACTTGCATTCAAGCACACTGCCTAGAGCTCACTACTCAAAAGAGAAGGCTCACTTCCTTACAAAATATATTTGATATTACAACAAAATTTTGAACTAGAAAATAGCATTTACATATGATTGGATTTAGTTCCAATGAAGCACACAATCAGATTTTGGATCTCTTATCTAGTCGCACTTCTGATCTGCTCTGCTTTGCATAAAAAAACCCTTCTACTATTCAGATAGATCTAATATTACTTCATATGACTGTTCTATTCTTTTTCACTCTTCTTGATCCTTATGCACTTCTCACTTCATCCAACCATATCAAAATGATTTTTTTATCTCCTTGATATAGCCGCTAATAAGAATTTCATTATATGTCAGCTTCAAAACAAAACATAATACTTTTATTTATATTGGCCCAAATCATCAGTTAGAATTGATGTGTACCCACACAAGTAGACTAGACTATATTAGGGACCCAAAAAAAAGTTTCAAACATAAAAAATAACTAAATACATACTCCACATACATCCACAATAGGCCATATAAAACATGTCGGCTATAATGAGAGAGTAAACCATGAATCATACTACTAAACCTCTTAACTTGAACTCCGACTAATGTGACACCAAAAAAATCACTTGTAGGATAGTATACATGCTAGGAAAACTTCCCTGGAGATCCACACCACAAAATAGTGATTTGGTGAAGTGATCAGATTAGCTTGTCAACTAGATGTTATGTTATTCATTCTTTCTGCTAGTAGATTACAAAATCTTACTTCCCTTGCCAATAGGAGCAATACTAAAACTGTGGACCATACTGCTAACTCTAGATGCCATCAATGACAACACAAGTAGCCAAAAAAAATCTCTTCAAATCAATATGCCAATATAATCACTATTCTAGATCCTTTCTTGATTTCACATCTATCATCCTCAAATACAAGATTATATCATTTACTACACACCTGTCCAACACTCAAGAGATTATTCCTTAAATCCTTAACATAATAGACATCATTAGTATTTTTCTTGCCATCAAAACTTACTGAACCTATCCCACAATTCTTAGCACTAGTATCATCTCCAAACTTAACAAAGCCTCCATCATATTTTTCAAGTTTAACAAACTTAATTTTATCACCAATCATGTGATGTGAACAACCACTATCAACAATCCAATAGTTCTTTTATAGAATAGCATGAAGAGGATAGATTACAATATCTTCGACATTCTTTGAAGCACTTTCCTTCACCTATCTTTTAGTATTAGTAGGAGTAGATTCATCTTTTATAGCCAAGAACAACCATTCATTATCATCAAAATCTCTATAATTTGATTTTTCATCAAAAATACCAACATCTTCATTCACATAATATTCTCCCTTAATCATCTTCCCTTTTTTTCCTTTTCCTACTCTATATTTATTCTTCTTATCTCTTTTCAAACATCTCGAAGCATAATGACCTATTCCTCAAACTAAAGAATTTAAAGGGTAACTTCCCTTCATACTTATTGGAGCCCTTTTCCATTCTTCTTACAAAGTTAGCTTCAACTTCATTGAAGTTCTCTTCATCTGTATCTTTAGCTCTTGTAGCCATGAAAGTAGTTTCTAACTTGGATACATTTCTCAAGGTAGGATTTCTCATTTCAAATGATGTTGGAGTATCCAAAATTTGATATTTAGTATAAGTTTTATAATCTAAAAATTCTTCAAGAGAAAATATCTTTCCACTATATGCATCAGGGAGAGTTCTAAGAATCATCTTCACAATCCTGGATTCATTCACTATAGCACCAAATCCTTGCATTCCATCTACCAGATCATCCACTCTCTATACATAGTACTTATTATGTTATATCTTCAAACATATGCAGGATCTTGAATTGTGCCTCCAGGTTCTGTAGCTTTGCTTCTTTGACCTTTTCATCTCCTTCATGAATATTTTCCAATGTATCCTAGACCTCTTTAGTAGTCTTTAGATTTTGGACTTTAATTAATTCAGAATGTGAAAGACTATTCTTTAGAATAAACTTTTCCTTATTATTTGCTTCATGCATCTTGATCTAATCAGCTATACTTGGACCATTAGCTAGAGCAATATATGTAGTCTTTTAAGCTTTCTTAACATTATATCCATAGTATTCTAGATATCCTTCTATCTTTGTCTTCCAAAAGGAATAGTCAATCCCATTGAACCTAGGGCACTTAATAGTGATCTTTCTCACCATCCTAGACCTTCCTTAAGTGATTAAGGTCTTCTCCAAGGAACCAAGCTTTGATACCAATTGTTGAACAAGATAATTGAGAGGGGGTGAATTAGTTGCAACAATTTTAAACATTAAAAACTTCCACCAGAGACTAGATCTATTATCATTCACAAATCCTTTACTCTAATAATATGATTAATCATTAAGTGTATAGGAAAAAGCTGAAAGAAGAAAAAAAATACACTCAATAATACCAGAGTTAGGTGGAAAAACCAATGAGGGAAAAACCACGGTGAGGATTAGCTCACAATATAGAGAATATAAAAACTAAATACAAAGGCTCACTGCCAAAACATGACTTACTGTTTGAAACATGACTCACTATCCAACAAGATTTAACCACCTAGAGGGCTTACTGCCACAAAATTATGAAGAAGATAAAAGAGATTTATTACAAAGAGAAAAAAAATCTCAATGTAATATAGATTTCCACCCCAATTCGCTCACACACTTCTAGACATGCTTAAATGATAGAGTACACCTTTAGCTCACTACCTCTAGAAACTCACCATTGAATTTCACACTCACATCATAAACACATTTTTTTGTATCTATCTCACATCTATCTTGCTCTTGCATCTTTCACAAAAATATCAACCCTTATTTATATTGTCTTTAACTTTGAAATTCATCCAAAATTGTCCACACACCATTTGCATTTAAAAATTCAAATTAGGTTAGTGCCAAAATATTCTATGGTGAAAATAGAATGAGGGTGGCCAAAAGACACACTTAATGAGGAACTAAATAAGTCCTAACACGCTTCAACACGCTCCCATAAACTTCTTGAGTAGTGTTTAACACAAGGTCAGCTAAAATCAGTGTAAAGCACATAAATCAATTAAGCACACACTACATTAATAGGATCCAATTTTCTAGATAATAAATTTCACTTGAACATGACCTCATCAAATTACCCCGAGAATTGTATGTCATAAAAACCAAACAAGAAGAAATCTAAAACAGCTACATTTCTCTCGAACCTCGACTAGATACATAGAAAAGAACAGTCGAAAACTAGTTAACATAACTTAGATTGTACAATGATCCAGAAACCCAGAATATGCATATATCAACTTTCAACAACCATGAAAAATATATTAGATCCTCATTAGCATAGGATAAAATCCCAAAGAAAAACTCAAAGCAAACACTAAATACCTGTAACCTTTCATTATTACAATTTTCTCAATTTATCCTTGACATGTATAGCCAATAACCAACATTCATGACATCAATGACAATAGAAACTAGTTGAAAACTAGTTAACAAGTTGACATCCATGACAACACTTCATACTTGCAACAAACATTGTGTGCCCAAAAATGAAAAGTTATTTTATCCAACTTAAGAAAAATTTCATGAATGTAAACATTGTGTATCAAAATTTAAAAAGTACTTTTATCCAATTTATGCAAAGGGTCAAGAATGTAAACATTGCGTATCCAAAAGTGAAAAGTAATTTTATCCATATTATGCAAAGCTTCATGAATGTAAAACTTTTTAGATCTGATTATTTTCACTACTAAAATAATTTTGGAATGATTAAAAATGACTACACTAAATGGATGTTTAAGCCTAGATGCATAAAACAAAAATTCCTAAAAATTTCTAGACTGATATAGTGGGTTATCAATAGTTTTAGGAAGTGTAAAAATCCATGAAAAGAGCTTAAAAAAGATGGTTTTAAGAGGCCCTAAAGGACTCATTCGCCCATGGGTTAATGGCTCCCAATTCAAGGTTTTTAAAAAATAAGAAATGCAATTTTTGAGTGATTATATGTTTTCTCTATTTCACATCTCAAACTATAACTTTTTTAACATGATTTTATTGAATTTTATGTCTAAGTTCAAGTAAATTTAATGACAAATGATGAAATATATGACACTTTTTGAAATGAAATTTTGACTCAATTTTTGAATGTAAATGAATGATGATGCAATGTTATGTAAATGCTTTACAAAATGATTGAATTTTTTCATATTTTCTACATTTTAAATAATGCAAAAATGTAATCCTAAATGGATGTAAATTAATGCAAGTTAAGAAACCCTAAATGAGATTCAATTTAATGCAATGCAATGTGGATGAATACAAAATCTAGATCTAGGGCTGAAATAGGACTCCAAAATTAGAAAGATATAATGCTCAAAAGTTAGGTTCACCAAAATGAAATAAAGGAAAATAATAGGTTAATATGGAATGGGAAATGGGATTATGATGGACCTATCTTCCTCTATTTCATTAGGAAATGAGATCCAAAAAAAAAATTCTATTACAACCCTTAGGTGAGTCAACTCAAGGTGTGAATCTTCAGATTTCTTTTTTGTGTCAGGACACTAGTCCTGGTCAAACAACACTTTGGGGAGAAAAAATAAAAATAGTAAACCAACACAAAAGTACAATCTAATTCTTGGAATAGGAAGATTAAATTCAATACTGGTAGAACTAGAAAACAAAATGTAGACCAAATAAGGGCATATTTGAATGTTCCTTTCACCAAAAGTTAGTTTTTGAAATTGATCTAGGACTCATTCCCCTAGGGATGAATGGGTCCTGAGTCATGGTTTTTTTGCAACCTTTAGAAGCCTCTGCTATAGATCTAAATATTCCAATTTTCCCAAGTTTTGGGTTCAAAAAGGTGGAAATAAATTTTCTAGATGAGTTTCCATGGGATGATAACATTTATGACATTTTTTAAACTTTAACATCTTCAATTTTTCTCTTAAAAGGGTCTTCAAGATTTCTTGCACCTAGATCTACAAACACAACATGAAAGTGATTTTTTTTTTTTTTTTTGTGAATAAAAAAATGAAAGAGGGAATGACAAGTGAACAAAGCAATATTACCACTCAACAAACCATTGAATAAACCTTGGAATATAGATCTGTAACTTTCATGAAATAGCTTCAATGGATGTGGATCTTGAACCTTGAATCTTGCTTGAAATAGTTCTTTGAATGCTTGATTGGATCATGAAATCTACATCACCATACTAGCTCCAAAGAAAAAATGCTTGATGCAAGAATACTTTGACATGACAATTGGATCTTGATTGTTGTAATAAAACTCTAATAATTCTTCTCTTGAATGCCTTTGATCACAACCTTAGTTCTTGACTATTTGCATGAGAACTCTTAGGATTGCTCTAAAGATGAAACTTAGTGAAATATCCCTATATTTATGGGTATGTATCCTTAATTTCTTGAAATTAAAATATCACAAGCTCACATTAAAATATAGATTTGAATATGTTCAAATAATGCCAAAAACACAATTTAAATTTATGTCCTAAGGTCAAGGGAGGACTCACTCTCCCATGGGCGAATGGGTTCTACGTTCGTAAACCTAGGACACATACTAGTCAATGAGAAGTGTTATGCTAAGGTATTAATGAATGTGGGGTTTCCTCTTCAAAAAATGTAATAAAAGAGGCTTGGTGAATGAATTAAAGGGCCAATTAAGGAATAATTAAATTCAATTAATTAAAAAATCCCTAAATAAGTGTGAAAGTGTAAAGGGATACACTTTACAACACTAAAATAAGGCACAATTATGTCCAAATTGACTAGGAGGGCCCAAACAAGTGTGAAAATGTAAAAGGGATACATTTATCTACACTACAGTTGGTCCATGCAATACATTCAAAGGAGATCCTCTAGTATCTAATTAACTCTCTCTATTTGACCGTCGATTTGAGGATGATAGGTTAAACTAGAATTCAACTTAGTTCCCAAAACTGTAATGAAAGTTGTCCAAAATTTTGATTTCATCTAAGTATCTCTTGTGGATATGATAGTCTTAGGAAATTCATACAAATGGAAGATCTCTTGGAAAAATTTCTTGGCCAAGGTAAACAAACCATCCGTAAGGTTCCCTGAAATGAAATGTTCCACCTTAGTCAACTTATTGACTACTACCAAGATGAAATCATGCATGTTTTTACTTAGTGGAAACCCTTGAATAATGTCCATTCTAATGTCACTTGTACTCAAGTATGTCATGAGGATAGAGAATCCCTTTTGGATGCACATGTCCATCCTTGACTTGCTAACATTCCAAAAATATGCATATATTTTCAACTACATCCTTCTTGAGTTTAGGCCAAAAGTACTAATATTTCAACGTTGCGACCATCTTGATAACTCTGGGATGTCTTGGATAAGGTGCATTATGAATTTACTCAAAGAATTTTTTTTTTAGATCTCCAAAATTTGGAATATACATCTTCCTTTGATATCTTACGATTCCATTTGATTTAATCTCATACCCATCAAATAAATTGTCTAAGGGATTATGTTCTAGAGTTTTCTTTACTCTTTCATAGTGCTCATCCCCTTTCCTATGTTGCATCAACTACTACCTTAGATTCAACCTTGTCAGGGTCATAGCTACTAGATGTCTTCTAATAAGAGTATCTACTATTCTATTCTCTTTTCCTTTAATGTATTCAATTCCAAATTCGTACTCAATAAGGAATTCCAACCACCTTATTTGATGTGTATTGATATTTGGTTGGGTGAAGATATATCTTAATCTGATAGGATACATTTTAAGCTCAAATGGTTTCCCCAAAGGTAATGCCTCCACATCTGCAAGGCATGCACTATTGCAGCCAATTCCAAATCATGTGATGTGTAATTCATTTCATGTTTCTTTAGCTTCCTTCATTCGTATGACACCATTTTCCCATCTTCATAGCTTCTTTCTCATATTATGTTAGAGGAATCCTTGATTATTTCCTTAGCATGACAAAGAATTGTATATGTAGCATGAAAAAGAGATAAAGATTAGTTCGACCATAGTACTATAGAGTAAAGAAATATCTTACACAAATATAAAATTAGAAATAAAATTACAATACATATAATATATGACAATCCAAAAGAGGCATGAGGAGGGGAAACAAAGGGAATTAAGAGGGCAACAAGGAATATGAAACTAAATTTTTTTATTGATTCTCAAGTTTGTCATGAAGAGGGAAATGAAGGGAATGATGAGGGGTAGCAAGGAATATGACGCTAAGAAATTTTTTATTGATTCTCAAGGAGTTATATGCAAAAATATTCTAGGTCAACCAAAACATCTTATAGATGCTAGAAACTAAGGTAATTTTTATTGATTCTTAAGTTCATGCTTCTAAGAAAGGGAGTGAAAATGAGTTTTGGTGCTAAGGAAATAGGAGACAATTTTTAAATAGTCAAGAACATGGATATTAAAGCTACATGGATAGTTTTTAATTCTTATTCTTATGAAAGTGTATGGAAAAAATTCAAAGTCAAGAATGTGAATATTAAAGGTGTAGGGACAACTTGTAATGATTTAACATTCATAATGAGCCTATGGTTGTCCTATAGTCACTAGGACTATCCCAATAGACTTATGATACTCCCAATGAAGCAATTACTATTGTAATTATATTTCTATAGTGAAGTTATGAAAGTCCCAATGAATATATGGCTATCCTAAAAAAGTTATAAAAGACATAATAATTTAAAGCCCATCTTAACAGTGTTATGACAATTATAATGAAACTATGAGTCCTAATAAGCATATGAATGTCCTAAATAGCCTATGACTATCCTAATGAGTTTATTACTGTCCTAATGAACCTATCATATTCTAAGAATGTAATATAAAGTCCTAATGAATATATTAATCTCCCAAGAAAGTTATGAGAATATTAATAATGAATTGATAAGGCAATTGTAATGAAGTTATGATAATCTTATAATTTTAAGAACTAATCTCTATGTCTTATCTGTGCATACATGTATAAATCATTATCATGCTAATGAAATGACTAAAGAATATAATACTAAATGAGCATGAATATAACTATCTAAGAGAATATATAACCCAGATGTAAGGACACAATTCACTCTAAAATGTAAAGATCTGTCACAAAGGAAGCTTGATGTATAGTGATATAGAGCATGATGTTCGTAAAGTAAGGGTAACTCTAAAACTATGACATATTAAGATAAGATGAACATGTGATCTCTATGCATGTGATATAATGAATTAGATGCAACAATATATCTTTTATGGTTGTATTATAATAATGTTTATCTTCATTATGTTACCAATCTAGTGTGAATATGAGTAGTGCATTTGATGTGAAATTAGATGGAGCCTACAAATTTTTGTGCCAATAACATTAGAATGAGAATCCATTAATGTCCTTTCCACACATGATAAATATGAGAAAGAAAGGTAAGAAAAGGGAAAATATGAATGTGAAAGATAAAAAAACTGGAACCAAGGGCATTTATTCTTGTACACTTGTAAATATTGAATATGAAAATTCCCTCTCAATAAACAAGGACGAAAATTAATCTTCTAAGTAAGGGTATGCTGAGTACTATAAAATTAATGATGATTAATATGATGCATTTGATTATTAATGAATGGAAGAAGAAACTAATATGATGATTATGATGTAGTTTATTTAAATTTTTAACTTAAGAAAATAGTTGTCTAAATGAGTATTAGTTTTGCACTCATAATTTTGAATACTTAGCAAAATATAATACAAAAATCAACATGATAAAATTAAAGAATTATTTTAAGCATGTATGATAACAAGTGATAAAGAAACATAATAAAATGAAGGAAAATGTATAACACTATAGACATAGAAAAAGTATCCCTTTTTTCTTGCTTGATATGGGAATAATTGATGATAAATTGGATTTAATGAGTCCTTGATTTGGTGTTGTGTGGTGTTTTACATGTCCACATTAGGTCTTGGACCCTTATAAACTGAATAAAATACATTTATCAATGTCTTGTGTAGGTGTTCTAAAGTGTTGTAAAGGACTTTCACACTTTTTTAGACTAATGAACCCATTTTCCTTTAATTCAACATTATAAAATGCATTTAATTGCATCCTCACAACAATCTAGAAGACTTGTAAAGTAAACTTAATACTAATCTAGTGTTGTAATGTGTCTTACACATTCACATTGGATGTTGTGCCTTTCTAGGTTGTATGGACCTCATTATAATGTTGTAAAGTGTATTTAATCACACTTTCACATTGAATTTTGTGTCCCAATTCCTAATTGACCTTTACATCATCATTAATAGGACCCTATAACCCCATATTGTGCATCCTGAGGCATAATTTTATCAAATACCCAAAGAAATCAACATAAGAACTGAAATTCCTCATTCCCCAGCATTCCAGTTGTCAAAAGGGCCCCTCTAGGACTAATTCACCCATCTAGGAAAATAAGTCCCTTCCAAGTTGAACTAATTTACCCAAGGTGAATCAGTCCCATTTGGGTCATTTTTGAGTTTTGAGTAGGAAATTTTGGATTTTAAGTTTATTTCTCCTCCATGTCAGCCTTAGGGATCTAATTAATGGAAAAATAAGGTGAAATTCCTATAAATACAAGTCTCTAAACCATAATTCACATCTCTTAATTCCTTTTCACATATCTTTCATCATTCATTCATCATTTTTCTTCCATATCATGCCAAGAAAACTAAGGTTTGATCATTCCAAGTTAGTCAAGACCAATTTTTAGACATTCAAGGGCAAAATCTTCATGTTTTTTTGCAAAAATTCAAGATCAATATTCATGGAAAGGTATTATCTCCATTGCTTCATGCATCATTACATTCTTTTTTTCTTTTTGGTTTAATTACCTCAAAGGTGTTTGACCAAGGAAAACCCCCATACCTTAACATCTAACATTTCTCCTTCTCTTCTTGTGTTTTTGTAGATTTAGGAATCTTGAAGGCTTGGAAATCATTAAAGATCAAGTTGCAAAGTTATGGGAGTCATCTTTTTCCTTGCAAGCTCAAAATATCACCAAAAAGCCACTTTTAGTGCCGAAAATCAAAATTTTAGAGGTAGACACTTGTTAAGAACCGAAGAGCAAATCAAGGGCTTCTATTTCCAAATTTGAATTTTTAGAAATTAAAAAGTGGACTGATTCACCATTTTTGGTGAATGATTGCCACTTATAGGCTTGAAAAAGGTTTTTTGCAAAATTTTGATACCCTTTTATCTGAAACAGGCTCTGGAATAGTTTCCCAGATCTGGGACTAATTCGCCCAAAATGGTAAATGAGTTCTAGTAGGAAAAAATTTTAGCATCAAAAACATTTCATAAGTCATTTCCAGCCTCCAACAAGATCCTAGGTGCACACTTTCTATTTCATTCATTTCCATTATAGTTTGCATTCATTTCTAAGTATTTTTGCATATCATTATGTGTTGTTCCAACATCTTGCATTTCAATAGTCTTGCATTAATAATATTCTTTCTTTATTATTTTTTTTCATTTAGGACATTACCTTTAGACACATTTTATCCATATCACATTAATCTTGAGTGTAGACATTGCCCATTTTGGCTCATTTCTCTCCTTTCAGGTGAAAAACCCTAGAAGTGCAAGAGAAACCTATGGTGCTGAAATGTCTGTCTCCAAGCACATTCATAAAGACATGAAATACCTTCTGTATACACCTAAAAATGGTCTAGATAATCTAATTAATTAAATACGATTTATTTGATCAATTGAATCCTTTAATTCATCTACTATTAAATAAATAAAATTATTTATTTATATAGTTCACATTTAAATTCTTCTATTGTTATCATCATTCTATCTTAATTAAATAAACAAGTTCACATACTTTGTTTTATTTAATTATTATTATCGAATTCTTCTATAATTCTATCTTAATCACATCATCCCATCTAAATTAAATAAACAACTTACTATAGTTTGTTTTATTAAATTAAATATCCTCTTTTGCTAAAATTGAATAAATCCAAAATATTCAAATAAAGGAATATTTCTATAGCTAATTCCTCTTTTCACTCATCATATGCACCTACCAAATTATATATTTTCAATATCTAATTAATTCAACTCAGCCTTCACAAAGAAATTTGGAGACAAATTGCAGGAAAACTTCATCTTCTTCCATTGATTCTTCCTATCCTTTGGTTGAATGTTTTTTTGGGGAGGAACAATCTCCATAATCATCTCAGGCTTCTAAATCTTTCACCAATGAATCCTTCAAATCAAATCCAAACCTTTGCTTTGCAGCCCCTTCACAAACATGTTGTTGAGAATCTATACATACAACTTCTTTCTATAGGAAATGAATCCCAACTTTGTGCAATCTTACTCTGCAGAAATAACATTAGAGAAATTGAGCATTTGAGCATTGAGAAAATAGTAATTAGCAATCATATAGCAATCATAATCATGGATTTTCATTTAGCTGCATCTTAGTTTACAGTAGTTTGTTTTATCAGTTTCATTTCAATTTCAGCTATAGTATCATCACCATATCATTTAGCAATCATTACATAGGATCAATTTCTTGCATATTCATAGCATCTCATTATCTAGATTGGCATTTTAATAGTCACAGTGCTTACACAATTTGAGAGAAATGGTGATTTAATAAATCTTTGGAGATAGAGAACAATATGATGCTTTCAATAGGTTTCTTACTTCTATTAGATTAATTGTTTGTTTAAATCTATTGATATAATCTCTTATTGATTGTGTTTTGACATTATTACATTACACATATTTTACTCACACATAAATTGGTGCCCACTATGGGGCTCAAAAACCCTATTTCTAACATCTTTTTCTAAAAAGTATGCTCACAGGTTTCTAATATTTTTTTTTAGTGCGATCGAGAGATTTTACAATGCATACGATAGATACTTTAGTGCATCTTAGTACTGTTCTAGTGCATCCAAAAAATATTCCAATGCATGCAACCCCTGTCCTAGTGCATCCAAGTTTATATTTCACTAGTCAAGGTTTTCTTTTAGCGCATTGACCTTCTCTTTTAGCACATCCATCAATATCTATAGTGCATAAAACATTTATTATAACACATTTACATTCTATTTTAGCACATATGATAACTATTGTGGAACATATGAGTATTTTGCAGAATTTTAAAAAATTTGAGGACTAATAACTATTTAGTGTGTTCCAGGTGCAAAATACGCTTGTCAAAAGTGATGGTCAGAAACATTTACACTGGTCAAAGAAAAAATTCACAAATTACTAATGGTGTTTGTAGGGATTTAATTTCAATTATTGTTTTTCCTTTGGTTAAGATAGTGCATCTAGATTAATTAAAGAAATAGTTTGAACCCCATGTCTACTATGTTTCGAAAGCAATAGGCTTATGCTCTCCCCTTAACTAGGTGATCTGAATGCTAGACTTACTATCTTGCTTTATTAACACCTTTAGAAGGCCTTCTATAGTGGGAAAATGTAATCAACCTATGGGAACGACCTAAGTGGGAACAACCAAAGCTAGATTTTCCAACCCACTCTAATCAAAAGTGAATTTTGGGAAACCCACAATTCAACGAAAGTTTGCAAGATAACCATCCCAAAAATATTTTTTCTAAAGATTGGGAGGTATCCTAAGGGATTTTATCATTTTATGCTCTGAACGGATACTCTTTCTATGAAATTTAGTGTAGAATGCAACCGTGCTAGTTTCTGAACACTTTTTATATCATGATGCAAGGACAAGGAATAATCTACCCCCAAGACACTCACCATATAACTATTAGAGACCCTGGGAAAAAGTGGAGGATTCAACTTTGGTTAAGACTCAGGAAAGGAAAAAACATGAGTGCCCTCCATAGGGTGATAGGGTTGTGTGAGCTAACATAGTTGCAAGTTGTGGGCTGTGATATTCTAAGTGACCTACTTGACAATTAGAAAAGTTTCTGAACTATCTTTATTTGTGTCAAACCTGTGGAAATTGAAAGAATTAGACCTGATTCTAGAACACTCACTACATGTTTAATACATAGAATTTGAAACAACTGTTTACAATTTAGCTTTAGTGTGTGAAGTTATTTTCAAAGGTATCATCCAATTAGATCATCAAACTCCAAGATTTACAAGCAAAAAATCCCTCCAAAATATTCATTTGGTCAAAAAATTACAACCTGGAATTAATATTTTTACTAAGAAAAAGTAGAACAACTAGACAAAACTATGAAAATACTGACAACTCCTAGATTAGTGCCATCAAACTCCGTTTTAATGCATATACCCAGTCTTTTAACTCATCTTCCTTGTCAAACCAGAGCATCAAAACTTTGTTTTAGTGCATCTGTCCTGTATTATAGCACATCTACACTTAGTCTATTTACACATTCACCTAGAATTTTAGTGCATTGAACCTCTATTTTAGCACATATACCCAATCTGTCAATGCATCTACCTAGTTTATTAGTGCATGCACTCTATCTGTCAACACATACACCCTATTTTATAGTGCGTATAGCTAGTTTATTAGCCCATTAAGCTAGTTTACCAGTGCATTCACATTTTTTTTTAGTGCATCTGAGGTCTGTTATAGCGCATCCAGTAAATGAAAAACTAGAGAGTTATCTTTCCCATAAGTTAGACAGTTAACAACAGAATCTGATTTTTATCAAAATGGAAACATTTTATCAGTCAACACAGTGTCTCAAATTTGTGAAAAACTAAACTTTTCAAGTGAAACAATCCCAAATTAAACCAAGATCTTACACTTTTAAAGTGCCATATTATAAAACATAATTCTTGTTTATTAAGTTAAGTTTCTTTATCAAGATTTGTCATCCTACAATCATGAAGTAAAGCAAAATAATCAGATTTTGACGTAGTCTTATCAATAGAATTTTTCATCTATTCAGCTTAGTTAATATCCTTCGAACTCATCCAAACAAAAGATCAAAGTTTAGTGAGAATAACAACACTTGTATGCCAATTTTGACAAGGTTACAAAGGCAGAAACTTAGAGAGAAAGAAATTGAAACACAATACCATGGCTGAAGAAAATCCCTTTCATAGATTCCATCAAAAATATATAAATAAAATGACTGAAGAGGACATTCAAACTGCAC
Organism: Sequoia sempervirens; assembly: GCA_007258455.2. Classification (NCBI taxonomy): domain Eukaryota; kingdom Viridiplantae; phylum Streptophyta; class Pinopsida; order Cupressales; family Cupressaceae; genus Sequoia; species Sequoia sempervirens. The sequence continues at coordinate 8,175 of VDFB02366799.1, read as the reverse complement.
AGCATGATCCTAACTTCCACCAATTCATGGAAAAAAATTTAGAACAAGATATGGAAAAATACCTTTTGATGCTAGCTAAACTAGATGGAAAAATTCCAAAGGACTTTGACATAAATCAACTGAAAGAAGCACCTATAGTAGTTGAAACTGAACCACAAAACACACCAAACACAAATCAAGTGAATGTCCTAACACATCAAATGCAAAAATTGCAACAAAAATATCAAGATATGAAAAAGGGACAACAAGAAGGTACTCATTATAGGAAATTTGTCCCTATCCTTTTGATCCAAGTGTAGACATGATACAATTTCCTAGACATTGCAAATTCCCAAAATATGACAAGTACAATGGTAAAACTGATCCAATTGATCATGTGAGGGAATTTAGAACCATGAGTTTAGAATTTTCACAAGATGAAACTTATCTAATGAGCTTATGCTCGAGAAGCTTATGAGGTCAATGTATGGAATGGTTCTCTAAAATACAACTGAGAATTCAATCTTTTGAGGAACATGTCAACAAGTTTATCTCACAATTCTCCTATAATATTCAACATGAGATAACAATAAAGCACCTTTACAATACAAAAAAAAAGAAAGGTGAAACATTCCTCTCATTTCTACAATGATGGTGAAGGTTGTCTGCTAGGTATCCTCGTTCCATACCTGAAGAGGAAAGGATGGAACTATTCATTGACAACCTAACTAATGACATGAGCTATTGAACCACAATGCCCCCTACATTTGAGAAAGTAATTGAAAATGGGCTCAAGATCAAAGAAGCCTTGGTTAAAAGAGGGGTAATAAAACACTACAATGAAGGATCAAATAATACAAACTCCTTGAATCACTACAATAACATTGATAAACAAAGTTTTGGAAAAATAAGAGAAATACTAGTAACAATGATGCTGCAAATGAAATAAAAAATGTGAAACTGATTTTTAACTTGATAGCAACAACTACAAAGACCAATCAAAACAATGACCAAAACATCAATCGAAATGTCAATCAAAACAACAATTTGAACAATGGCGAATCTAGACCACAATCATATCAAAAACCATCAAATCGAAGAAGATTCACACCATTGGGACAAACATTAGAATAAAAAATGAGAGAACTTCTTATAGATAGACTTATCACATTACCTAAAGCAAGAAATTGGGAACCAAGAGTCAGGCCATCTTGGTGGAATGATGCATATTTCTATGACTTTCATAAAAATAAAGGACATAAAATGAATTATTGTATGTAGTTCAAACATCTAGTACAAGATTTGCTTGACAACAAGAAAGTATTTGTAGGACATCAAACGAACAATGATCATATTGCATTTAAAAATCCTTTACCAAATTATGAAAAGGGGGAATCTTCTTTTATGAATAGTAAAGGTAAAAATGTAAATTACATTTATGACAACACTATTCATTGTATTTCATAGGTTGAGAAGAATGATGTCGCTAATAATCATACTAATAATGTTGGAATCAATGACATCATACCACTAAATCTGAACCCGAACATGGTCCCATCAAAAAATAAAATTAGTGTCATAAAAATCAAGGAAAGACGAGATTCCCAACCTATCAACGTGACAACAAGGGGAAAATCCAAAGTAATATTGAAAGCAGTTCCATCAAAAAACATTGTTACCTCATCCAATCAATATAACATTGTCGATCAATTGTAGAAAGTACCAGCCCAAATATCAATATTAGAATTCCTTAAAATCTCACCATCTCATAAGGAAGTTTTGGAACAAGCTCTTGTGGCCACCACAGTACCCAAAAATCTAGAAAATTGTCAATTCCAGGCTATGGTGGGACACTTAACTATGCCTCATTGCCTATCATTTTTTGAACAAGATGATGTATCACTTACTCATCAACACAATGCCACACTTCACATCGAAGTCTTAATCTACAAATTATGCAAAGTAAAATGTGTCTTAATAGATAGTGGAGCTAGTTTAAACATTTACACTTTGTAACTAATCTGTGCACTAGGATATTATGATAATGTTATTGATGCCAGAAGGAAAATCACAATAAAATCCTATGTTGAAGAAGAGATATCCTCCAAGGGATTGATTGTGTTACTTATTCAAGTAGGACCAATTGTGAATAATATTGTTTTCCAAGTATTAGAAAAAGAGATGAATTATAATATACTCTTGGGACATCCCTGGATTCATGAAATGCAAGTAGTACCTTCAACTTATCATTCATTCTTAAATTTTCATGTCAATGGACAAGAAATCACTATTTCAATTGACTTCAACAATCCCCAATATTGTAGCGTGCTTAAAATAGCTCAAGACACTTTTGTGCTACATAATAGGGAAGCAAACACTTCTAGTTCATCCAATAATGAAAGGAAACTAAACATGGTATCTAAATGGGTTGAGAAAAAGGACCGATCAAAAGATATAAATATTTTTGATTCTACTCCATCAAACAATGAAGATCAACTAGATTCTCTATCACAAAAATTCAAAGGAAAGATCTAGTTAAAAGAAAAAGGAATGGGAGAGTATTCCATTGAGCAATCTTTATGTCTTTCACAATTGCTACCATCTCCAAGATCATATGGGCAGCCGTCAACATTAACACAATAATCATCACAACCTACCATGGTTTTAGATGATAGATTTGTAAAGGAAAGTACTTTAGAAGATGAATCTAAAGATAAAGCCATCCCCAATTGGCTCTATAAAGATGAGGAAGCATCTACATTGACAACTATCAGCATAAAGACATATCAATATGGAAAGGGAAAAACAATATTAGAGAAAATGGGGTATGATGGACAAGGACCTATTGGAAAAATAAAAGAGGGAATTGTAGAACCCATTCAACCTCTCACACTTTAGTCAAAAGACAAAAGAATGGGTTATACATGGGAGACAAAAGAAGAAAACACTCATAGAGTTGTTGAAAGAATCCTTCAAATGTAGGATTGCTTTGAAATAGATTCTAATGAGTATGAAAGGGATTCTTTATTAGAAGCATCATACAAGGTTATATGAATTGATGTCATAAAAGAGTATGCACCCACACATGAGGAGGGACAAAGCTCAGGGACTAAACCCATTGTTTTGGATCACAAAATATCGATGACTCAAGTGAGGATGGAAAGATATCGAGTGAAATAGATGACTTGGAGGAGAATAATATCATATACCTTGACATGACCACTAACAACTTTGAAAACATTTCTATCAGAACCCTTATTACAGTTGACCTTAGCCAATTTGATGACCTTTTACCCTTAATGCATCTTGAACTTATTAACTGGGAAGCAACTGAACCTATCAATATTCTTATCTTTGTGAATGATGATGCTATCATAAATTTCCTTTGTTGTGATGAAATTGACCCAAGGTCTAATCATAATTCTCATAATGACACTTTAGGTCAAGAGGGTGCCAAATATTTTAGTTGTAAAATTGAAAATAGGAATAATGGATCTAATGGTGAAAACCATTTAATGGCAGCATTATATCTCAAAAAAGTAAAAATAAAGAACACATCTGATGAAAACCTCTTTGAGGCACAGAATGATGGGAGATTTGAAACCCTTCAAAAACACTAACATGAAAGATCATCATTATTGGTGGAGCCTACATAGTCTATCAATCTTGACACATAAGAAAAATCAAAAACTTTGCATCTGGTAGCATCAATGACTGAACACGAAAAGCCTGAATTCACCAAGTTCTTTAAAGATAGACACATTAACTTTGCTTGGTCTTACTTTGATATGTTAGGTTTAGACCCAAATCTTATAATGCATCATTTATCTCTACCATCTGGAAAAAAAATTGTGAAACAAAAACTAAGGAAAATGCATATGCATATCACCTTGTTGGTAAAGGCCAAGCTAAAAATGTTGTTAGATGCAGGATTCATCAAATCTATTGATTATACTGAGTGGATTTCTAAAATTGTACCTATTTCTAAACCAGATAATAGTATCAGAATATGTATTGACTTCAAAGATCTCAATAAGGCATGTCCAAAGGATGATTTTCCTTTGCCAAAAATTGACATTATTGTCAACTTAACAGTAGGACATGCCATGTTATCACTAATGGATGGCTTCTCAAGTTACAACCAAATCAAGATAGCACATGAAGATTAGGAGAAGAAAACATTCACATGTCCATGGGGAACATTCTACTAGAATGTCATTCCTTTTGGTTTGAAAAATGTAGGAGCTACATATTAGCGAGCTATGGCCACCATTTTCCATGACATGATGCATACCTTTATGGAAGATTACATGGATGATATATTAACAAATTCATATACACGAGAAGGAAATTTAGAGATTCTAGAAAAAATCTTTACCATATTAGAGAATTTTAATGTTAGATTAAATCCTAAGAAATGTGTGTTTAGTGTTACATCATCAAAGCTTCTAGGGTACATAGTTTCAAAGAAGGGTATTGAAGTGGATCCCTCCAAGGTTAAGGCTATAATGTAAATGTTTCCACCAAAGAATATTAGTCAACTATGATCTGTATAGGAAAGGCTACAATCAATCAATAGATTTATCTCCCAATTAGTAGATAAAAGTCATACATTCAATCATTTGCTACATAAGAATGTCTCTTTCAGATGGGATCAAGGGTGTGAAAAAAATTTCAATCAAATAAAGCAATAGATGATGTCACCACCCATACTAATGCCACCTACAAAAGATAGACCATTATTATTATACATTGTAACTATTGAGATTTCTTTGGGTGCTTTATTAGCATAGGAAGATCCTGCGGGAAAGAAATAGGCTATCTATTATATCAGTAGGAATTTGAATGGTTATGGGATAAATTACACCTTCATCGAGAAAGCTCTTTTGGTGGTGGTATTTTCTACCCAATAATTGTGGCATTGCATATTAACCCACATAGTCAAACTCATAGTGAAGATTGATCTGTTAAAGTATTTACTCAGCAAGTCTGCTCTAACATGAAGACTAGCTAAGTGGCTCATTATCTTGAGTGAATTTGATATCTAGTAAGTGGATCAAAGAGCCATCAAGGGTCAAGTGATAGCCGATCAATTAGCTGAAGCTCCATTACAAATGATCATCTAATAAACATTGAGTTTCTTGATGTAGACATTCTTACAATGACAACACAACAATGGTGGCTTTATTTTGATGGGTCCTACACACAACGTGGGTCGGCTGTGGGAATTATATTTGTTACACCTCAAGGACATACCATCCTAAAGTACTATAGACTCGTGTTTCCATATAAAAATAAAATAGTTGAATATGAGGCATTAATCATTAGCATCAAAGTGGTAGTTGAATGGAAGATTACAGAGCTACAAGTATATGGATATGCACAACTAGTCATTTATTAGGTAAATGATGAATATTAAACCAAAGATGAGAAGTTCATGCTATATAAGAAAATGGTGGATGATTTCAAAAAGTACTTTGTGGATATCAAGTTTGAACAAATTCCAAGGGTAGAAAACAAGGTTGTTGATGCCATGGCAACAATTACTTCTCTCTTACAAATTCTAGAAAGGAAAGGTCATTATGAGTATATGGTGGAACAATTGTCTAATCCTACTTATGATAATCATGAATCTCAAACCATATGCCATTTAGTTGATGTTGAATCTTCAATTTATGGAAAGACCTATGCTTACCTAAAAGACAATATCCTTTCTCCCAATCTTTCCAAAAACTAGAAACACAACTTCATCCACCAAATTGCACGACATAATTTAATTGCTTACATAATTTACTATGAGATAGCTTTACGTGAGGTTTATGAAGGTATTTGTGGAACTCATTCAATTGGACTAACCTTTCTAAAGAAACTCCTTTGTTTGGGGTATTACTAGTCAAATATGGAGAAGGATTCTTTTCAGTTTGTTAAAAAGTTCCAAAAATGTCAAATCCATGGCAACCTAATCCATGCACCCACACAAGAATTGCAACTTTTCACTTCAACATGGATTTTTTGTCAGTGGGGACTGGACCTGGTAGGAAATATTAATTTGTCATCATCCAATGGACACAAATTTATAATCACAACTATGGAATACTTTACAAAATGGATAGAAGTTGTTCCCTTGACAAAAATCACTAGAAAATAGATTTCTTCTTTCATATTAGATTACCTTATCTATCAATATGGTATCCCTTAGTCTATTGTCACAGACAATGGTAGACATTTTAAGAATCAAGATGTTTAGGAACTATGTTAGATGTTTCATATCCAACATCATTTTTCAACACCGTACTATCCTCAAGGAAATGGCCAAGTAGAGGCCTCAAACAAAACTATTCTAAAATCCTGAACAAGACTATCAATGATGTTGGACATGATTAGCACGTCCAATTAAATCCTACTCTCTGGGCATACCGAACCAACATCAGAACACCTATAGGAGCTACACCTTATGCTTGGTATATGGATTAGAGGCCATACTACCTATTGAGCTTTAGATACCATCCCTCTGTGTTTCATTAAAGGGAATTATTTAAGATGAGGATTATATAGTGTCTATACTTCAAGAGCTAGAACTGTTGGATGAACGTCATCGACAAGCTATGAACCATTTGAAGGCATATCAATAGAGAATGACTGGAAGCTACAATCACATGGTAAAACCTAAAGTATTTCAGGTTGGTGACTTGGTCTTAAAGGAAAACCCTTGAAATCAATAGGACATAGAAAAGAAAGGGAAAATAGAACCTAACTAGCTAGGTCCCTTTGTTGTCATATTAGTCTATGGATTTGGAGCCTATCAACTATCTACACCTAAAGGGGATTTGTTTGATGGACCTATCAATAGTCTCCATCTCACGAAATTATATACCTAAATCATCTAGTGCATGGTTAAAGTTTTTGGAAAATGGTCACCTTGGTGAAAACCAGGATAATAGGTGTCATGGTGACACAAAAATAAAAAATAAATAAAAATAAAAAAGGAGAAAAAAATACAAAAAAAATGAAAAAGAGAAAAATATAAAAAAACATAAAATTTGAAATAGTGCAATAAAAACATGTAGTGAAAACCTAGAAACAAGAACTACTTGTGATTAAAGCTAAATTTTCCATCTATTGGAGGCATGTCTTGGTTGATCACTTTTTCCATAATTATGTTTATCATTTGATAGGAGGACCTCATGTACATATCCTAACAATTTTGTGGTCATGTCTCACCCTAGCTTGAGGGAAAAATCCTGAACTCACTGGGGGCAATAAACTTGAGCTTAAACAAATAGACAAACAATAGTATGACAACACAACAAATGCAATGATCATAGTAAAACCCAACATTGAACATATATTGAAAATAAAAATCTTTTAGAAAATCAACCATCCACATCAAAAAAACTGAAATCAAATCAATCGAAACAACTCTATATGGATGATATTCTTTTGAATCATGATTTTATTACTTTAGCTTGAATGTTCAAATGTTGTTCTTTTATTTTTGTTATCATTTCTTTGGATCAACTTGATGATGTATTGAACTAGAGAAGTTAGGAAGGAGAATTGTATTTTATTTGTCTATTGTTTATGAGTTAATCATTATTATTGTGTGAATTGTCATGGGACATGCTCTACAAAGTATCAACGATGACATTTTGAATTCACATAGGAAAATGATTGATTCTTGTCTATTTACGCAAGAAATGCTCAAGTCATCTTAGTTTAATTATACCTAGATGCTTGTGTTCACTTGCAATATCAAAAATCATGAAAGTAGTACTCAGGTCATCATTGGTCTAATTTATACCATTGATGTTTCTACTCACTTTCAAAAATTTAAAGGGTCAATGATGATAAAAAGAACAATAAATGGATTGTTAAGATAACAATTCTTGCATATATAGATTGTAATGGTTAAATTAGATTACATTCATGTTAGATTTGCATTGCAGTGTATTTTGTTCCAAAGGCCGGTGAAGAATTAAAAAATGATGTTATCTTTTATCATTAATGGATTGAGTATACTTGACATTAACAAAAATAAATGATTATAATGTAGTTGCATAATCATTTCCATTGCATACATTAGAAATCATTATTATCATTTAAATCATTCATAGATTCCATCATATATTTGCATTTATCATATTACATTTTTCATTTGTGCATCATATCATCACATCATCTAATTGCATAAGAAAA
>VDFB02366797.1:0-16018 GCA_007258455.2 Sequoia sempervirens | reverse complement strand
TGATCCCGTTTGGAAGCAGGGTATGTAGGCAGTCTGGGAAGCGAAGGATGCCCCCAGTACTCAGGCGTTCGGGAATGGGGTTTAGGGTTGGAGAGATCACATAACTAGTTATATAAGATAATCAACCAAAATACATGCAACTATACTCGGAAGAATCCCGCATGGATTGCTTGATTCCCCGAGGCCCTTAGGCCAAATTCCGAGGCGGGTTTCAAGTTTAGAATTACAATTTTACATACCCTTGAGGACGATAACCTCGGTGCACTTTTAGTAGAAAGTGTGGTCATCAGGGAAGTGACTCAGGATCCGGATGATCCCGATGAGTCCAAGACTCTGGCCAGAGCACGTACCTATCATATGATAGATGCCTGCCTCGTTTAGGTGGATGCCTATTCCGATTATATGAATAGATGTATTCCTATTCCATATGAATCGATGAAGTGAATTCCTGTTCCGTATGAACAGATGATATATCTATCCCGTATGGATAGAAGTTCCCGAGTATACTTGTGAATGAATACTTGAAGAAAAAAAAATCAGAGTGGTATTTCGGTTAAAAATTAATTGGGTCTTTACATGTGGTATCAGAGCGAGATTCAAAAACTAGGCCTTGAGCTTACTACGACTCGCGCAATTGAAATATGTATTTTAAAAGTTATATGAAAGAAACATCCTTTCTCAAATATTGGAATCATACTAACATGAGAATAATTAAACAGGAATTCTAAATGCCAAGGGGAAGGGCAACTCGAGCTGGTGTCGGTAGAAGGCCAAAAGGGAACAAAGATGATGAACCACAGGCTCATGATGGGATTGAAGCAATAATAGAACTGTTAACTGAACAAAGAGATAAAATCAACTCTTTGGAGCAAACGGTACAAGAACTTCGAACAAGACAAGATAATATTGAAAATATAGTTGAACCTCAAATTGAAAACCCTCCTGAAGGAGATAATCCAGAGCATAACATAATGGATGTTATTGCACCTAGGAGAGAAAATCCTATTCTAGAATTGACTAAGGACTTGAAGAAAATCACCCCTCCGAAATTTGATGGGAAACAACTAGGAGAAGGGGCAGAAAATTGGCTTAACGAAATGGAAAAGTATTTTGAGTTAAGAGATTTCAGCGAAACTACTAAGGCCTTATGGGGGTCCTACCAACTTGTTGGTGAAGCAGCTAGCTGGTGGACTAATGTGAAGGAACAAAATAAGTACACCAAGGAGGATATAACATGGGAACAATTTGTTGAGCACTTTCGTAAAAGGTGGCTACCACAATTGTTTTTCGATGAGAAGATGACTGAGTTTCACAACCTTCAACAAGGATCTCTGACAGTTCAACAATATTGGGATAGGTTTGCCAAACTGCTAAAATATGTGCCAATATATCAACAAGATGAAAAGAGCCAAACCAGGAAATTCATTTTGGGATTAAATACCAACATAGGAGTAGAGGTTGACATGCATGGACCAGAAGGTATGAATGAAGTGTTAGAGAAATCCTTAAAGCAAGAGAGGAAGTTACAAGCTTTAACTTCAGCGAGACAATCTTTTAGGAGTAATAATTTCAAGAGGAAACAAGAATTCAAAAGGAATCAAAACTTCAACAAGAATCTAAGGAACAATTCATCAGAAAGAAGACCACCTCCAAGTCATAATCAAAGGTACAATGGGAATAATGCTTACAAAAACAACTTCAACAAAAATGAACCAAGAAACTATAACGGGCCAACAAATCAACCAAGGCTCAATGAAGCAAACAATAACCAGCCTAAAAATCCAATGCAACGAGGACCACCAGGTGGATGTTTCATGTGTGGAGGGAATCACTTTGCTAGAGAATGTCCAAGGATGCAAAGTCAGATGAAAGCAAATCAACCTCAGAGGGGACCTACACAAAGGATTCATGCAGCAGTAAGAAATCGACGTACTCGATCCCAAAATGTGCCCGTAGAGACTACAGGTACTCTATTTGGAAAACTAGCCTCAATTCTAATAGATACTGGATCATCTGAATGTTTTATTTCACCTGAATTTGTAAGGAAAAATGTATTTAAAGTTAATCATATGGAATCATCATGGACAGTCCAGTATGGGGATAAGGCAGTTAAAGAGGTGACCCAGTGTCTATCCGATGCAGAAATACAATTTCCTAACTTTAATACAAAGGTAGACCTTTATGTGGCACCTTTAGGATCATATGATGTGATCATTGGAATGAGTTGGTTGACAAACCATCAAGCAAATGTAGATTGTTACAACAAATGGGTAGAATGTTTAGATGATATAGGAAAAAGGGTTGTGATTCAAGGGAAACATAGACCTATAAGTATGGAAATCATATCAGCTATGCAAATGAAAAGAGAAAAGAGAAAGGGGGCTCTAGTATACATAGTTACCATGGATGAAAAGGAAGAAGGCGATGCTCCAACGCTCCAAAATTCTCCTTACCTTCAAGATTTTAGTGATGTGTTTCCAGAAGAACTACCAGGGCTACCCCCAAAAAGAAAATTTGACTTCTCCATTGATATAGTTCCAGGAGCTGAACCGGTGTCTAAGGCACCCTATCGAATGAACACGGCTGAGCTGGTAGAACTCAAGATGCAATTGGAAGAATTGCTTGGGAAAGGTCTCATAAGACCAAGTGTATCCCCTTGGGGAGCACCGGTTTTGTTTGTTAAAAAGAAAGATGGAACCTTAAGACTATGTATTGATTATAGAATGCTTAACAAAGTCACCATAAAGAATAGGTACCCTTTACCACGCATAGAGGATCTCTTTGAACAAATGAAAGGAGCAACTGTGTTTTCTAAGATAGATCTTCGATCAGGGTACCACCAACTCAGGATAAAGGAAGAAGATATCCCGAAAACAGCCTTCAGAACAAGGTATGGGCATTATGAGTTTACAATTGTACCTTTTGGTGTGACTAATGCTCCAGCTGCCTTTATGAACTTGATGAATAGTGTGTTCCATGATTACTTGGATAAATTTGTCTTGGTCTTCTTAGATGATATCTTGATTTATTCCAAAAATGAGGAGGAACACCTAGCACATCTTCAGTTAATTTTGCAAAGGTTGAGAGAACATAGGCTATATGGGAAACTATCAAAATGTGCATTCTTTAAAAAGAAAATACATTACTTAGGTCACATCATTTCAGAAGATGGTATCGCAGTAGACCCGGATAAGATAAAAGCCATAGAGGAATGGCCAATTCCAAAAAATGTGTCTGAGGTAAGAAGTTTTATGGGACTTGCAGGATATTATAGGAGATTCATAGAAGGATTCTCAAAAATTGCAAATCCAATCACTTCATTACAAAGAAAGGGTAAGAAATTCTTGTGGACTGAACAGTGTGATAAGGCATTTCAAAATTTGAAGGAAAAATTAACCACTGCACCTATCTTAAAGGTTCCAGAACCAAATGGACACTTCATAGTTGTGACAGATGCTTCCATTGAAGGTCTAGGTGGGGTACTCATTCAAGATGAAGGTGTGGTAGCATATGAATCAAGGAAATTGAAAAATCATGAAGTAAACTATGCACCTCACGATTTGGAACTTGCAGCAATTGTACATGCTCTTCAGAAATGGAGACATTTTCTCTTAGGAAAGCCATTTGAGTTAAAAACCGACCATCAAGGACTCAAATACATCTTCACGCAACCTCACTTGAACGCTAGACAAAGAAGATGGTTAGAATTTCTAAGCGAATACGATTTTGAGATAGAATATATTAAGGGAAAAGAAAATAGGGTTGCAGATGCACTAAGCAGAAGGAGGCACTTGATGAATATGGTAATATTCAAAACCACTTTTAGAGAAAAAGTGCTAAATGGGAAAAAAGAAGATCCATGGTATAAGCAGGTTAGATCGACCTTAGAAAATGATCCAGCTGATCCTAGTATAAAAGGGTATAATCTAGATGGCGACAAAATGCTTCGATACAACAATAGGATATATGTTCCAAACTGTAAAGAGTTAAGAGAGTTGGTTTTAAGTGAAGCCCACAATACCCCTTATTCAGGACACCCTGGGGCAAACAAACTCTATTCAGACCTTAAGAAACTATATTTTTGGCAAGGAATGAAGAATGACATAGTACTCTATGTAGCTAAATGTCTTGAATGTCAGAGGGTGAAGGCAGAGCATAGCCATCCTGCAGGATTATTATACCCCCATGATATACCACATCATAAGTGGCAGGTTATTAGTATGGATTTTATTCAAGGATTGCCTACAACACCTTATAGGCATAACACAATAATGGTGGTAATTGACAAACTTACCAAGGTTGCTCACTTCATAGCAGGAAATATAACAGATGATGCTCCAACTTTGGCTAAACGTTTTGTGAAGGAAATTTTTAGATTACATGGAATTCCAGAAAAGATCATATCTGATAGGGATGCTAGATTCACTTCAAGGTTTTGGACAACTCTTCAATCAGCTTTGGGGACACAATTAAATTTCAGTACAGCATATCACCCTGAAACAGATGGCCAAACTGAAAGGACAAATCAAATTGTGGAAGACCTTCTACGTATGTACTGTATGGACCAACAATCTAAGTGGGAAGAATATCTTCCACTAGTAGAGTTTGCATACAATAACTCTTTTCAAGTCTCCCTAGGGATGGCTCCATTTGAAGCTCTATATGGAAGAGCTTGTCGCACACCTTTGAGTTGGGATAATCTTGAGGATAGAGTGGTAATTGGACCAGATATGTTGAAGGAAATGGAAAATCAAATCAGGTCAATTAGACAGAGGTTAAGGGAAGCAACAGACAGACAAAAGAGTTATGCGGATAGGAAAAGAACACAAAGGGAATTCGCAGTAGGTGAAAAAGTTTTCTTAAGGGTCAGGCCATATAAAAGCTCTATAAGTTTTGGTAAGAAGGCAAAGTTGGCACCACGTTATGTGGGACCCTTCGAAATCATAGAAAAGATAAACCCGGTTGCCTACAAATTGGCCCTACCTCCCCAGCTGAGTCGTATCCATGATGTTTTCCATATATCTCTTCTTAAGAAGTATGTACCTAATGAGAAACATGTTTTGAATTGGAATGCATTACAGGTCCAAGAGCTCGGGAAAATAACAATAGAGCCATATCGAATCTTGGAGAGGCGCCAGTACCAATTGCGCAACAGGATGGTTGATCAAAGCAAAGTACAGTGGGATCAATATGATGAAGACAATGCTACTTGGGAAGATACAATTGATTTACAACAATCATTTCCCTTCTTGTTTTAAGCACTATTTAGATACTATATTTCTTTTTTGTTTCAAAGTACTATCTCTTTACTATATAAAACTTATTGAATATATGCATCGAGACGATGCACAAATAAGGGAGGGAGGATGTCACGACTCCTCCTCCCTAACTTTTACTGCACAATTTTGATAGACTTTAATGCAGGAACACATGTTAAATCCAGACTAAAAATCTAATACTCATATGCTTGAAAATCTGCCTGTCATTAATTATTGATTGAAAACTTGAGAGCAGCATTTGAATGTCGACCAAATTCAGTGGACAACTATGGAGTTAAGGCATCATGCATGAATTAGAAAAGGACATTTTTTACCACGTTATCAATAAAAAACTGCACAGCGAATCAGATCCAGATAAGCAAATTAAAGTTTTAGTCAGCACAGACCTACTGGTAGGTCACATCCCGCCGTCTTTAGCTGCTCAGCTATAACCTCACCCCATCCATATTATTCACATGGAGTTCTATTTCATCTGCCCGAAATAAATTTCAGAACTAACTCACATTCTACAGTTGCAAAACAATTTAATGCGTTATATCTATAAAATGAGGAATGAACTTCTGTTTTGAGAGCAGAGAGCAATAGATCGTTCTGTGAGAGACTCTAGGGAGATGTTCGTTTTCAGACGTCAGGAAGGAGAGGAGCCAATCTGGGCGCAGTGTTCACTTTTTGACCTCTCTCAAGAATCAGCGCACACAAGTAAGTAACCTGCCCATTCACTTGATCACTGCGTATGTCTCTCTGTCATATATATATATTGCACAACAAGTAATTATTAAATGTTGAGCCCTTTGTAAATATGCGCAGACCATATCAGATAGAGAATGGCACAGATTATATAAATTAGCTAGGATAAAGCAAAAGAATATAGTTATGCAAGAAGCATTGCATCTAGGAGTAACCTCAATTTAGCTAGAAACTCTATGATCATTTCCTATCACATTGCTAAAAGAAACAAGGTTATTCTGCCATTCACTATGCATGTTCTTATTAGAAGATTTTAACTGTGGTATCATTATTATTCTGATGAAGGATATCGAATGCACACTCAGTATTTCTTATCTGGTAAATTACATTTGCAATGATAATGAATTGCCCCTGATTGGATTACAATTTAACTGTTGGTCAAAATATCACATCTCACAAGAAGAACCTGATTTAGGTAGAATGTTATAGCCCCACTTTCACTCACTTCCACGCTGATTTAGATGCCTTTGTCATATCTAGATGTTAGTAGAGAATGTGTTATAGTGATTGTTTGCAGTAATCACCTATGTGCTATAAACATTTTCACTCTTCTATAAGCAGAAGGTGTGCAATTTATGCAAAGGGATAATTGGAATATCCATGAAAGTTGTAATAGACTTCATTCTTAATAAATAAACCAAAAAGAAAAGAGGTATTGTGTTAGATATATATATATATATTTTGTCAATAATACATGCTGAAAAAGTTAGTGTAAGACATGCTTTTATTTGAATAATTCTGATTGTCTCTAATGCCTCACTAACTTCTCTAGGATATATATATATATATATATACACTTTTGGGTACGATTTGTTGTATTGTTGTTAATGTCATGATAGTTGGTATTTAAGAAATTTCATGAAAGAAATTTGTTACAAAATTAGCTTAACAAGAAACCTCTAAATATCTTAACATATGAAGTTGGAAATCTAGACAAAAGACTATTAAGTAGAATCTAAATATCTTAGACTAAGTGGCAATTAATGCTTTAATTTTAGGTTAAGCGGTGGTTAATGCCCTAGGTGTCGTAAGATAAGATCATGCAAATTTGGTTACTCAAATATGTTAGATGAATTAATGGTCTATGCTATTTTTCCATTTGGTATTTGATTTGGTACATAATGATAGGCATTGATTTGAGATATTAATAATTGCCCCTTAACTTTTATTTCATAATAATTATATGTTAATTTGGTACATATTTCCCTATATGATATAATCCATGTGTAATTGCTATCTAGTGTGAATAGAGATTGTAATTTAAAGATATCGCTAGTCAAAAAATAAAAATAAAAATAAAATGTAATAATATCGATAATATTCTCCTAACTATAAATAGCCAAACCCTAGACAAATAAAATAAATCAAATAAATAGATAAATAAAACTTTCCTAAACATTTATTATTATTACTCTTCGATTGGTTATATTGAAGCATTCAAGCTCTTTTTTTTTATTTTAGTTTGGTCCAGGCTCTTTAGAGAAAATGAAACCTCTTCTTACCCATAGGTAAACTTCTATAAGGAATAAACAACATAAGAACTCCTTTGGATAACCCCAGTTAGTGATGAATAGTTACTTCATTACATTGAAATTTTCATATCCTAATGCTACATAAATTATCTAGATGATAGAGATATGAGTTGGAAGGTAGAACAATAATCCTTGCAACAATTCTCGAAGATATTTAACTCTAGGTAAAAGTGATTTCTTGTATACATTTGATAACGAAAACAGGGAACAGTGTATGTTATGAAATTTCTCAAAAATAATGCATGTCTTTAATTTAAGTACTCACTTAATTACGTTGCATGGGAATTTCTTTTATGAGTGATAAATGGTTAAATAATTTAAGTTACTAAGATTAGAACTTATTATAAATTCTTGACCAATGCTTGTTGATTTATTTAATCATCATGGGTTTCCTTTTATGAATATTGTTAAAAGTTACCGTGCCTTATGAACTTTCTTTTCCTAATTAATATTAAGTATGTTAGATATAGATTTGGAAACTAATCAAAGAAGGAAAAACAAAACTAGCAGCGTTCGGTATTAACGATGCCTCTGGCTCACGTTTACGGGTAAAGCCGTCGCGCTTGAGCTACTGCATCTATAGCCTAACACAGCTGCAATAACGGCGTCTGTGGCATCGTCCCTATAAATCGCCGGGGAGAAATAAGGAACATGGGTTGTTTAAAATCCAAAGGAAGGGAAATCCCCTTTGGATCGATAATCTAAAAAGATAAAACAAAAATGAATCAAATCCGCTAGTGACAACCTAGAAGATTGTAACTTAGGAATTTTCAGTGGTGTAAATGTAATTCTAACTCAAAGATGAAATCATGCGGATAAATTATTAGGAAATCATTTAAACGGGTCAAGGGAGACGAACATCATTAGGGAGTAGGGTTAGGTGAATGTTAATAGGTAAACAATAAATGGTCAAGATGATCGTTTATTATCCATGCTTCCCATCGTGGGTGGCAACCGCAGAGGAACTGTCTAGGGGAAATAAAAACCCTAGAAAGGGTTGTGTACCCGCTTTATAACAGTTCACATAAACATAGCCTAGAAAACAGAACTACATATTTTACGCCTTGATCCCGTTTGGAAGCAGGGTATGTAGGCAGTCTGGGAAGCAAAGGATGCCCCCAGTACTCAGGCGTTCGGGAATGGGGTTTAGGGTTGGAGAGATCACATAACTAGTTATAAGAGATAATCAACCAAAATACATGCAACTATACTCGGAAGAATCCCGTATGGATTGCTTGATTCCCCGAGGCCCTTAGGCCAAATTCCGAGGCGGGTTTCAAGTTTAGAATTACAATTTTACATACCCCTGAGGACGACGACCTCGGTACACTTTTAGTAGAAAGTGTGGTCATCAGGGAGGCGACTCAGGACCCGGATGATCCCGATGAGTCCAAGACTCTGGCCAGAGCACATACCTATCATATGATAGATGCCTGCCTCGTTTAGGTGGATGCCTATTCCGATTATATGAATAGATGTATCCCTATTCCATATGAATAGATGAAGTGAATTCCTGTTCCGTATGAACAGATGATATATCTATCCCGTATGGATAGAAGTTCCCGAGTATACTTGTGAATGAATACTTGAAGAAAAAAAAATCAGAGTGGTATTTCGGTTAAAAATTAATTGGGTCTTTACAAAAAATCACATCATATCTAGATATGGGAAGCACTCGTCAACTTCACATGAGCTAACTTTCAGTTCATTGCACTTTTACAGGTAGACATATTAATTTCCATAATTATCATAGATGACATTTTCAATAAAAGGGGTAAAATTTTATTCAATCAGAGAAAATCCAAGATTACAAGCAACAAGAATACAAATAACTAGAGTCAAAAAGGCATATCCAACCACCAAGAACCAAAGAACACTAAACCACCCAAATACAAAAAACAAAACATGTTTAAGGACCAAGCATATCCTCATGAATCAACATTTTTAGTTTAAGAAAATAGTCATTGGGAAGCTGCTCCAAATCATCCATCTTCTAGTCACCCCTAAACTCTGAAGCCCATTTAGAAAGACAGTCTGCCACATTATTACATTCCCTAGGGGTATGAACAAAGGACACCATATCAAGTGAATTATATAACTGATAAATTTGTCACACAATTGAAGAAAACTTCCAATTCACCCCATCAATACTCTACTTATTTAACAAATTAATCATAATCTGTGAATCCAATTCACAAATAATCTTGTGCCATCCAAGAGCACAAGATTTTTCTAGGGAAACAATAATAGCCATAGCCTCCATGAGGTTATTAGTCTAGATTCCTTGATACTTGGAGAAGAAGAAAAGTGAAACCCCAGAACTATCTCTCCCCACACCTCCCACACCAACATAACCTGAATTTCCCTTGGAGGAGCCATCAGTATTGATTTTAAAAATTCTAGTAGGAGGTAGGAGCCACCTACCTTCTCTTAGAATTTTCCTACTAGGGTGTCTCCTCCTAAAGGAATAATCCCTCCTTGAGTTGAGACCATTCAGACCCAACCCTAGAAACACCATAGCCTCATCAACATTCAAAGGAGCTCCAGTCTCATATTTAGCTGAAATAGTCTCTTGAAGCATACTAAGAATTTGTTTCCAAACTTGTGCAACCACCATATTTTTATCTTTAAAAATCCTATGATTTTGCCAATCAAATCTTCCAAAGAATGCACAAAGGCCCAATAGTCCATGCCATTTGGAGAAGGAAGGAGAGAGTAGGGGGTGTTGAAACCTTCAAATTTTTGAAGGTGCCATGATGAAAAGTTTGATTGTAGCACTCAGAAACACAAGTGTAAAACCCACTCCAGTGACCTACTTTAAAAAAATCATAAAATGAATCTAGTCTAGTGTCACACAAAATCATTGTGCAGATGTGTTTATCTACCACATATGAGTGTGCATGCCAATTTTTTAGCTTCATACAATCAATTTTGACAAGGTTCCGAAAGGTCAAGTTGAAGGGTTCTATGAAGATTTGTTGTCTGCATATAGTAAAATCTATTAAAGTAGCCATCTTTGGAAGCTAGTATTAAGCAATTGAAAGGTCATCATGGCGAACCAATTGATTCCTTGGATTATCCTCATGAAAGTGTACCTCCATGCCAATTTTCAGGGTCATAGCACCTAATTTGGTATTTTTTAGAGCCAAAACCAAATTGATTTTGCACAGTTTTGACACCAGCATTTCCAGAAAATCCTTACAAGAGGCAACTTTGACACCTCATAATTGTAAAAGAAGATGACTGGTGAAAAACCCTCTTGCACACATGTTCACCATGCTTAAATGAGCTAGTATGCAAAATTATAGCTTCTTAGGATCACGTTTGATATTTTTTCAAAAGGGGCAAGAGATGGATTTTTTGGGTTTGACAAATGCAGTTTTTTCAAAAATGAATAAGTGGGAAACTTTCACCATTGACAGTTTTCAATCCTGATGAGCTCATACGAAATCATTCTGTAACCCTGTTCCCCTATCATACATCAATACTTTGGTGTATTTCCGTGACTTTTCGAGATCATTTGATCGGTTTTCAAAAGCCATTTTGGAGGCTACTTAATCTATTTTCTCATAGTACAAAGCATCAGAAAAGAAATCTAACAAATACCCATCTCAATTTAAAGATGCATATCAAACTTTGGATGAGAGATAATATGTCATGGAACTCATTTATTCACGGTTATGCTCAAAGAACCTCTAAGAAGTGTTTGACAAGGCCAACTAAATCAATTAAGGCTTGCTTGAAAGCACTGCAAGGCATTTCTAGAATGTACCATAGAGAATATAGATAAGTTTCACAAAACTCTAAAAGATGCAATATGGAGATCCTTGGACCTGTGGTAACCTTTCAATTGGAGCATGAGTTATGTAAAAGGATTTGTAAATATTTGATTCACAACGAGTTTTGGCATCATCTCTAAAAAATGTTGACCACAAATTTCTCATAAACGACCTTTATGGTGAAGGTAGTTTGAAAAAATAAAAAAGTATAAGCTTCTAAAGGAGGAAATAACATATAATCAAGGGGTTTTATATTCAACACAATATGATGAAAGAATCTGAAGAATTCTTTCATTCAGAGTATGAAAACTTGATTGTCTTGCTAGCATTTTCACCAGTTAGATTTGCAATGCATATGGTGCCTTCAATACTTCAATATTAGATCCACTTATAGAGATTCCAGAGGACATATTTCTATTTTCTATTGAGCACTTTAGACCGTGAGCAACTTTTAAGACAATTCTTTTCCATTGGTTTTTTTACTGTTGGTTAGATGCTTGGATTATCTGATTCTCTCCTACCAAACCCTAATGATAGGAATGGTCAAGCAAATATATATGTCGTGACTTAGAATGTGATCCAACCCAAAGCAAAGTCAAGGGCGCACTTAGGGAGAACAAAAATCATTAATTTATTTGTCTATGTTTGGAGGCATCAAACTGATAATTGATAAATGACTTAAAGCAAACAAAACAAGTAAAGTGACATGAAGTGAATAAGATGCAAAGAATTCATATGTGGACAATAAAATTGTTTCACAAATTTCAACTAAAGCTCCTAGAGAAAGAATAGAACAGTGATAGTCACATATATTAGTCCTAGTGACATGAATGCAAAAGAGACTCTAAATACTCTGAAGTGTACAAATCGAGCGTGCAACATTCAAGATAAGGTTATTTATCAATCTTTAATGGCCGCTGAAATAAAAAGAATGATCAACCTCAATGAAGTGTTAGGAATAGATAAGCAAAAAAGATAAAACACCATTTGGAAAGAGTACGAAGAAAGTAACCATGGTGGAACATGGAGCAGGTGATGTTCAATATCTTAAAATTCAGAGATGTTAGAGGAGGCGTGACTGTAGTGGAGAAAAATGAAGATGTTGCAGTGTAGTGGTGGCATCTCGCATTACTGCGAAGGCCCAACACTAGTCCTGTGGTAGTGCGGTGAAAACAATGAAAAGAAATAATATTGCACAGTAAATCTTTCGAGGGAAATATTTGAAATCAAAGCATTAACTTAATTTTGGGGGAAATAAATTTTACCGGTGGCATGAAATTATTTAATTGGAGTATTGTGTGAAGACTTAAAAGTGCAAAGTGGAGAATTATTAATAATAACCATAGATTATTTTGAAGAGTTAAATTTCAAAGGGAAGTGAAATATTTTCATCAAGGGGGTTAATTGGAGATAATTGTAAAATATTTTTCACCCAAGGAACTGTGAAGATGAAAAAGTGGAATGGAAAAATGGGTAATTATTTTACTCAACAAATACATTTCAACAAGTGAAAATGCATACAATTAAAAGTGAGATATTTTTTCCAAAATATAAGCAAGGAATTACCAGAAAAAGAATGAAAATTAAAGTATCGCCAAATACTTTATTTTTCACTAGAATGGGAAACATTTTCACCAAAAGGAGTTATAAAATGGGTAATTAATTTTACCAAAAATATTTATTGGTGGAAGAAAAAAGGTTTCCTGCGAAGGATAATTATCAAAATTAATTTTTTGTGAAGATGCACAAATGGAGATTAAAGTTAAAATATTTAATTTTCCAAAGGCAACTAATTAAATATTTCATTTTACCGAAAATGAAGAGTTGCACTGAAAAGAAAAGTTACTCCAGATGGGTGTTGTAAAGGGTCATAACCCTAAAAGTGCAATGTATATATGGGAGATAAAATTGTATCATCAATCATTAGAATCAGAGGTAGTAAGTTAGGTAGTTGGATAGGGTGAACTGTTACTGAAATAGAACATCATGTTGTATATTGTAAAACCTTTTCAAATTACATAATGGAGAAGAATGCATAAATTTGGTGATCTAATTATGGTGTCAATTGTTTGTTGAATTTATTAAAAATATTATTCGGTTGTCTCCAAGGTTGTCATTTCCTTATTATTTAAACTGATGTATCAAAGATATTTTCAATTTATCAAAGCACATTTGCTACTCTTGTGTGGTTCAATTAACTGGCTCCTTCAAGGAAGGATTAAACTCTTTTAATTAATCATGGTAATCTAGAAAAGGACATTTGGATCAATAAGAAGAACTTGATAATTGCATCCTCGCATGTTTATGACAGGCATAAACTCATAAAAGTACCAAAAAATTTGAATTGTATCCAAAAATAGGACTCACACATCATACAAATCTTGACTCCATTAGCCAAACAAAAGTAGGCAGTAGTCACACCAATTCCATTCTAGAATTTCATAGAATATTATTTGAAATATTCACATCTCAAATTTTAGGAGTAGTTAGTAAGCTTCATCTCTCCACTCTCAATTGCCATCATGGATAGATTGCCAAAATAGGAAACATATCACCTAAATCTGCTCATCCATATAGGTATACCCACCTAGGTCTGGTAGAACCTAAAGAGAAGAAGATACAATTGAATTAATTGGTCTTGTACGTTAGCCAAAAACATATCAAGAGCTTGGAAACCTCTTGTGGTTTTAAACCAATGTTTTTGAGACCTAACAGGGGGTTCTCCCCAAAGTCCTCCAAAACTCAGTAAGGGAAAGGTAATGCACACAAGAGTGTCTCCACACTGCCCACCATAAGTGCTAGATAGATTTGGAAAAGGTGCATTGAAAGAAAATATTTGAAGAAGACTCCTCATTAATACCACATAGGAAACATATGGAGGGCCCCTAAAATACCCCCTTTAGAAGATTATCTCAAGACACCTATTACAAGTCACTAACCAAAGGAAGAAGTTGTACTTAGGCCATACAAACTTATTCCACACATACTTCCACCAAGGGGCTTCACCCTCCCCATACTTCCTTCTATCCAATTTTCAATACATAGTAGCCATCAAATATACTCCTTTAGGATTTGGAGCTCAAGCCAAGACATCCCTCTACTGCAAGGAGTTGTAGACTCTTTCCATTAAAATTTTAGATAGCTCAACACGTTCCACATTTGAACCCCCAAGGGGCTACAGGTGACACCCTTTCCATCTAAGCACCTCCACCTGACCCAATTGCTCCATAGCTTTGAAATCACTTACCTTCAACCATTTAGCATATATAAATTACAATCCCAAATTCTATAGATGAAGATGGGTGGTAAAGAATGGGGTGTGACCATCCCAAGAATCAAGCCAAAAAGGAGCATCTTCACCCTTGTGACAAATCCATAATAGGCCCTGCTTGATCAAGCCAACACCTCTTTTGAATGTATCCAAAATCATAGACCCCTTACAATCCAAATACCACCTAGGAATATCCTTATTTGAAAAACCTCTCAAATATTTATCCTTGAGGATTTTAGCCCAACATTGATCTTGACTAGTACACCATCACTAGTAAATATTGGCAGCAAAAGCCTGGCTAGTAATAGCCTCCTACCAAAGACCCAAGACACCA
This sequence comes from Sequoia sempervirens, assembly GCA_007258455.2. Classification (NCBI taxonomy): domain Eukaryota; kingdom Viridiplantae; phylum Streptophyta; class Pinopsida; order Cupressales; family Cupressaceae; genus Sequoia; species Sequoia sempervirens. The sequence goes on along the minus strand of VDFB02366797.1, from coordinate 1,076 downwards.
TGTTGAATAGGATTATAGATAGATTCTCACTTAACCAAACTTCGCTTCTTGGTATCCAAACTTCAAGACCATAAGAACTAACTTGAGAGTGTATCAAACTCTCTAATGAAGCCTATGGGAAAAACTTGAACCATACACCTATAGATAGGAAGTTCTTGAACAATAGCCTTTAGGAGGATAATCCTACCAACAAAGGACAACCATTGGAAATTACAATGATTAACATAACCCCTAAACTTATCCATAACTCTTCTTGGAAAAGGGAACACAAAGAGAGCAACACCGAAATATGTAACAAAAGATTACCAATCTGAAATCTAAAAATACCAATGATCCTAGATTGAATGAGCAGAGGGGTGTTGAAGAAAAAGATAGAGAATTTCCCTTCATTAATCCTCTAACCCGAAGTAGCAAGATAAAAACTTGAAATTTCTTGCTTCCATGATTCTAGCAATTCCCAAGAGCATATTATCATCCACAAATTGAAGATGGGTTTGAGGAGACAAGCCTTCACCCCAAGACCACCTACAAATAAGCCCTTGATTTAGATGGACTTTAATAAGTTTGCTCAAAGCTTCATCCATAATAATGAAAAGATAAGGGGACAAGGGGTCACCCTTCCTAAGGCCCCTAGAGGCACCAAGTAGAGAAGAAGACACACCATTAATCAATATAGAATATGACATCGACATGACATAGCTCATCACCCAATTAATCCAATCCTCATCAAACCCAAAATCACAAAGAAATTTGTAAAGAAATGACCATTTGACCTAATCATAAGCCTTATCCATGTCTAATTTGATGAACATGTCCTTCTCTTTGGAAACCTCCATGGAATGGGTAGCCTTAGCCCCAATCACAACACCATCCTAGATATGTCTACCAACCACAAAACCCCCTGCTAGACTCTAAGATAACATTAACCAACCAGGGATTTAGTTTCTTAGCAATCGTCTTTGATATGATATTATAGAGGACATTACATAGGGAAGTTGGTTGAAAGAGGTCAAAAGAATTAGCACCCTCATCTTTGGGAATAAGAGCTAGAAATGTAGAATTCATAGATTTCAACA
>VDFB02366795.1:0-12070 GCA_007258455.2 Sequoia sempervirens | reverse complement strand
CAACTCTTGCACCAAATATTAATGAAGGAAATACCTCAGAGGAAGATCAAAATGAGTTAATTGAGTTGGAAATATAAAATAGATAAGAAGTTATAGCTAGAGCTTGACACTATAGAAAAACATATCAATAAATTTTATGAAACAAAAATAATAGACAAAACAGAAAAATTAGTAGTAAGATGGAAATCAAAGGAAGAATATCATGTTAAGTATGGCCCCAGCGAATGCCATACAACCGGGTGAAGCCGGTCAATGGAGGTCTGCTGGTAGTCAACTTTGAAAAGCATAATGGCAGTATGGGCCAACTAGTAAAAACTGTTTAGTTTCAAGTGTTGTTTTCCATATTTTTTCCAGAGGGTGTCCTATGACAGACTACCCAAAATATAATAATCTATTATATTTTTGGGTGATCCTAAATTTCCTAGCACACATTGGTCAATAAACTCTAGATGGGAATGGGTAAGTTGTCTTGCTAAGGTGGAAAACAAGATTTATAAGGAAAAATAAAAGAGTCAAACTTCATTGCATTATCTTTAGATGAATTTACTGCAATAGATAATACTTCTTGGGTATGTATGCATGTGTATATTGTACACACACATGTCTGCCAACCTCGTCTACTTTGTGTTCATCAAATGAAGGAGATATTGACATCACAAAATCTATTTGAACTAGTTAAGAAATCTTTGAATGAAATTGGAGGTATGGATGACTTTACAATTGCCAAAAAGTTGGTGTGTGTAGGAGCTGATGGAGCTTCAGTAATGTAGGGTCATACGAATGATATTTACATAAAGTTACAAACTAATTGTTCACCATAAATTATTTCCATTAATTGCATGGCCCACATAATGAATTTAGCATTTAAAATCATAAGCAAGTTTCCTTCAGTATCAAAAGTTGAAAATATAGTCCATGATCTCCACTCATACTTCTGTTGAAGTCCCAAACAATTTGTGGAATTTCAAAATTTTGCTAAAGGAATAATAGTAGGAAACAATCTTCTTAAGGATGTTGATACCAGATGGGTCTCCTTGCATGGACTAGTGCAACAAGTTTTTTAGAATATCAATCCTTGATTGGAGTCATGTATGAACATTGCTATACAATAGACAAAGCTCTTGACCTCTTACATAGGTTAAGTGATACAAAGACACTCTTAACTTTATCTAGTATTCTCCCCACACTCCAGATGAAATGAAAAATCTTGTGAAAAAAACACAAGATAGAAATATGTGTATTAATGAATATAGTAAACTATGTAGAATGACATGCATGACCATTGATGATATATATCTATCATATTATCCATTTCAAAGTCCAAAATTTACAAGCTGACAGTTAATTATAGGTTTGTAAAAATATTAATTTTTTTTATATAGTTTAATGCAAGTGAGTAGTTATGTGTCTTTGTACATGGATTTGAGATACTAATGCACTATTGTATGATAATCAGGCATTGTACTAGAGAAGTACCTGTTAAAAAGGAAGCTTTTAACGATATTGTTAAATCTACATGTGGTATTTTAAAATCTATTACAAAATCTCTTTCCTTAGATATTATTGAATGATTCCCTCAAGATGAAATACTTGAAGCCATTTCTATTGTGTATCCTCAATTTTGGGTCCCAAGCCACCGTTGACCACAATTTTTGTTATACAAAAGTAATTACCTTGGTCGAACATTTTTCAAAAAGTTCAGAATGCAATGGATAGAAAATAGAAGAAATTATAAATACAACTGATTTAAGAGAACAAGATTCCGATTTTACAATAACTATGATTGAATATTTTGAATCCATGGAGAATCCCATGCAAATGGGATCAATAACAAGGGTTTGTGCAACCTTTGGTTAGAGTGAAATATTGCATGATTCATTATCAAAATATTTCAAACTTGTTGATTTATGTCAAACAATGATATTGGGGTTGGTGGAGGATGAGAGATTTTTTAGTGGATTGGGATTTTTGAAATCAAAGATAAGAAACAAACTAGACAATAATTTGGAAAATTGCTTGAGGATGTATACAACTAGGTATGATATCCAAAGTTTTCCTTTTGAAAGGGAACTTACAATATGGAAATCCATATGTTAAAGAAGAGGGTTGTACAACACTTCAAACATTAGTGTCAGTGGTACAAATGGCAGTGACATAATGAATGTTGAACTTGATATGTATTTAAGCGGACATATGCAGGGAAAAGAAAACAAAGACCAAACTCATATTCAAGACGACTCTCAATCTCATTGTCAGAGTGAGGACCAGGAGGAGAATTGGAAAATGGAAGGGATTTAATAGTCTTTAGGTACTTATACTGCATTTCATGAATCATATTTCAAATTGTCATTGATGATATTTTCTATTGTATTCCATGAAATTATGAATTAGATTGAATAAATTAACGTACTACTATTTTTTGCTGTTCTAAAATTCCAATGTAGAATCTAGATTCAAAATTTTAACTTTTGTCCAAGGATTTAACAATTTCTAGGTATTTGAATTTTATACATTTCAAGAGTCATAGATTCATATTCCAAGATGTAGTTGATGATATTTTATATTATATTCTATGTAATTATGAATTAGATTGAATAAATTAATGTGCTACAATTTTACACAGTTCCAATGTAGAATCTAAATTTTAAACATTGTTTTCAAATTGGTTAATTAGTTATTAAACATAATTTTCAATTTTCATTTATTAATTGACATATTATTAATAATTTCATATTTTAATTGTGTCATATAGATAAGTTTTACATGTACTCAATGATTCATCATTCAACTCAATGCATAATAACATATTAACAACAATGGGAATGTCTGGCATTGTGATCGTTTAGTGTGTCTGGTGGTGAGTTGGGGTTTTGATTGAGGGGAAGATAAAATGTATAGATGAATTTGAGGCATGATCGATGAGTTTGGGGTTCAAATGGAGGAATGCAACGTGTCAGTTCAAAATGTTGCTCCAGGAGTCAGCTCTCTGGGAGCTAGAGTTGGAGCTCATGTTATCGATCATTCTGATGGCTTCATGGTGTCCATTCATTTGGGTCCATTGACTTGAGAGTTTGTTAACAATTCATGATTGAGTGGGGCTTGATGATCAGAGTTGCATTCAAGGTTAATTCAGTTTGATGGAATCCAAATGGTTTCATCTGAGTGATTGATCATGGCCATCCCTCATCTGCAAGGGGAATTAGACATTCAGGAATTAGAAGCAAACTCAAGGTTCAGCATCAGCAGGACAAGGAATTCCTTTGTTTCATGTATTCTCAAACACTTTTGAATGATAGATGGCACCTTCATTGAGTAATCAATCTGGTCATGAATTCCTTTTGATTTCAATTCATTATCAATAGATTTTTAGACTCTTTGCAAAATTTGATTTAAAATTTTCTCTCTTGAAATCACATTTATGTTTTCCACTACGTATTTCTTAAGCTTCCTATTATGTACGGCCAAAGAATCAATCAATTGAAATAATTCACACAAATTATCAATCCTCTTCATTATTTCCTCCCAGATATTTTGTTTCATATGCCTCATTGTTTCTCTACAAAATATAGTTAACTTATTTTGACAAGACTTTATTTCATTTTGTGCTTCCCTCAACTCTTTCGCCAATCTTTCACTAGCTTTTCTCTCTTCCTCCAATTTTTGTTCCCAATGATTTTCTTTTGCCAGGTTTTGTTTTAATTTGTTGAATTATATTTTTCATCATCATATTTCTTTTTTCTCTCATCTAACCTTTGCTTTAGTTCATTCAATTTCAATTCCACCTTTGTTTGTTCATCCTATTTGGTTGTAGATGTAGAGGCAATTTTTTCTATTCTTTTTTCTAATTCATTGCTCTTGTTATTTGCTACTTTCCTCTTTGTTTTCTCATTGGCTAGGATTTCTTGTAACTTTTCTATTTGAATCTGCAACCTTTTTCTCTCTCTCTCTCTTGCTTTAGAAATAATGTGTACACCAATTCTTTTTTCTTTTTTGATAGATTAATTTTTTCATAATTTTTGTATCCGAAAAAGTCCAATTGGAAACTATTCACCTAAATATTCAAAGCATTCCATATGATTCTTTGGTTTATTTTGAATTATGGGAACAAAAAACATGTACTCCATGGTTTCTTTATTTGGTTCAAATGTAGGTAATACCTTGGTTTTTGTAGGCTTTGAAGTTATAGTAGATGTACTCTCTATCAGTTGCTTCCTTGATTTTTTATACATTTTTGATTTGTTTTTAAACTCATCATTATAATCAAAACCTTGGGTTGTAGACATAATGGAATGCTTGAATGGTGAAGGAGTACTTGTAATGATGGGGAAATCTCCAATTATTTGAGACTGAGCTCGAGGCTAAGGATTGACCATTGCTATTTTAGTCACACTAACTAGAGGAGTGCTGAGAAATAACTCCTTTGGGGTGGAAATTAAGGTAGTGATACCAGTCATTGGACTTGGACTTGTCATAATCCTTTTCTTCTTTAGAATGCCTTGATCATTGGGTTTTTGTGTAGTATCTTGTCTTATTGGCCTCTTGTGTGTAATTCTTTTCGATAGCACATGTTGAACACTACTAGTACTAGTACTCATTGTAGACATGTAAAATGTACTGATTGACGCTACACGCTTGATCCCGATTACTAACATCGTTTCATACTAAATCATCCCTCAGTCTAACCATTTAATTGAATACCCTTATTGGATTAAATTCATCAATTTTCCTCAATTAAATAAATCATTTATCTAATTAAGTCATTCTCTCTCATTAATTAAATCAATCAATCTGATCTAATTAACCCTAGCTATTTATTTAATTAAATAAATCAATTTTATTTAATTAATTTCTAAAGTCTATCTCATTAAATTAAATAAATTAAAACCTTATTTGATTTAATCTAACCAATCATCCCCTTTAGTTAAATAAAACAAAATATTTATTTAACTACCTCTAAAATCACATTCTTCTCATCTTTGATTTAAATCAACCCATAAATCTAAGTCAAATTTGTCACATCATCTAATCCCTCATTAAATTAATTAACCCTTGATTAATTTAATCCTAACCCATGTCCCATCCTCTAGCTTTTGCCACTTGCACATGAAATTAGATTTAATTCATTTATTAAATCCCTATTTTCTCTCAACATGGCATAATAGGGGAATATTCTTCCAAATTTGAAATCCCTCCAAGTGGACTTTTTTACTTCCAACAAGACATTTATTTCATCTTACAAAGTCCTTTTGCATTGAGCCAAGTGGCCATTACTCCATTTGACTCTTCATCCACCTTTTAAATAAAAGAATTTATGGGCACATTCATCAAAATGTGCACATCCTTCATCCATCCATCTCTTGACAAGTGGCATTTTGCCATTGGTTGAAAGTTAGTCCCACATTGCTTCATTTTGGGCATTTCTCCATCTTTTCTTTCTATAAATAAGAGATTTCTCTCCTCATTTGATCATCCTGATTTGAGAAAACTTACTATGCACATTTTCATCTTCAAAGCATTAGCATTTCATGAATTTCATCAAAAGGAATAAGCTAGGTTATTTGTGGGTTTCTCCGTGGGTTCATTTGAGCAGTCACCAAATTGGATCAATCATCACCAAATCATCAAAAAGCTTGCATGGAGTTGGGAAGGGCTAGTTTCATAAAATTGGCACCAACTCCCCATAAAATCAAGAAGTTTGCATATTTTAATAGGATTTGATCTATCACTTGACTTTATTGTGATTTGGCGGAGTTTTGTTGCCATGGCGAATTGCTAATGGATTTTTATGGGGAACTTTGATCTTAACTTGCATTTGAATATTCTAATGTGTTTGTTTATTGTGTTTTGAAGGTACTAGGATCGGGGTTCTACATTTTGGCACTAGAAGGAGGGAAAATCTCACGTTTAGATCACATTTTTATCAAAAATTCTGTGTTTTTTTTTTTTATGTTTTTGTGTGTCTATAGGGAAGTGCACCCCTAGTAGACCAGCATCGCAGTACAGGACCGCTAGCACTTCAACGTCACCATATAGCACCGCTTCAAACTCCAAATAGCGACGCTTTGTCTTTCCCGCCCAAGATTCAAATTTCTAAATTGCACCACTAATTCCATTTTCACACGCTGGAATTTTTTAAATTCCAAATTGCACCGCTATGCAAAAGAGCGACACAATCACACTCTCTGTCTTTTTTGCAGAATGATGTTGACTGACAAGTGGCGCTATATAGCACTGTTCGATTCCTTAAATTGCATCACCTATGTAGACTCCACCGCTGGAAGAAAGTAAAAAGTGAAATCTCAATTTTTTATGACATGTGCTTTTTTAATTTTGATCATTTGGGTTATTACTTGCTTTCCTGACCTCTGTTTTGCAATTCTAGAATTGGTTTTTTGTAGGTTGGTCTAATCAAAGTGAAGGAGAGAGACAAGATTGAAAGAGGCATAATGACATCATTCTCTCATGATACCAACTTTAGTGTTTGTTTAACACTCTTAGAGAATTCACAATTTCTCTTAAAATTTTGTTATCTTTCATGTGCTTAGGACCTACTAAATTTCTTTTGGGCTCTAAAAAGAACATTTCAAGTTTTTGCTACAAAGGGCTTAAAAGGAAACTTTAGGACAAAAATCACTAGATTTGGTTTGAGGATTAACAATTGAACAAGGAAATCTCCACATTTCCTTTGGTGTAAAAATTCATTATTGGCAGTGGACAAATGATCCAAGTGCTGCACGTAATTGCTTTCAAGTAGTACCGCTTGAAGGGCGTGTGGCTGTACCCCCCCCCCCCCCCCCCCCTCATTTTGTTGGATCCATTCCATCCATTTCATTCCATTTCATTCCATTCCATTTCATCCGTCCATTCATTCCATTTATCCATTTCCATTCCATCCATTATTTCCATTCCATTTCCATTGTATCTTAGAAGACAAAAGGCCAATATCATATGATTGGTTTTTTTGATGACAAGAGGGAAGCAATGGTCTCTTGCCGCATGGATCAGCCCTCTGATAAAGTCCAAATTAAAACCTTGGGCTAGAAAGGCTTCCAAAATCCTTGATCTGGTACTTTGGTGCCAAAACGGTCATTTAGAAGCTGCCCCACACTAGGTTTTTGAAGAAATGGAAAGTATGCCATAGAGGTTTTCATGGGTGATGTAGCTGCTTATATAAGTGGCTGCACCATGGAAGTCAGGTAGGTCAAGCAATAATCAACCATTCACTAAAAATAAGCGTAGCTAGACTTGTCCAAGTGGGGATTCAACAAATACAGTCTTTCATAGCCATAGGGTTGTACTTGTTCTTGGAAACAAAACACTTTGCTTGTTCGTAAACATTTGGAAACAAACATTCAACATTGTCCTCAAAACTTCAAACCCTTTAGGAAGCAAATATCTTTGACAAGATTCATGTGTTATTGCTTGCCCTTGGGATTTTATCCTTAGAGGTTTCTAAACACTTGGATTTATATATCAATTTTCTTACTAAAGTAAACAATAGGTAACTCTTGCCTTGATTTCATCAAAATTCCACATGATATACTTTGTGGAATGAGAAGAAGTTAAGAAATTAGACATCTAGTTTCAAAAGTTATTCAAGATATTATTTGTGGTAAAAAGAAGTCACTAAGAAAAGCTAAGAAAAATTGAACCCCACACATGTGTCTCAAATGATTTCATGCAAGATCAAAATTCGGAAACCAAAGTCAAAAGCTCTCAGTCCAAAAGAACATCAAAAGCGTCTCTTAACGCTCTACGAATTCAGACAAAGATTACTTTTCAACTTTTATAGGAAAGCTTCAAGAAATAATCCTGAATTGTACTCATTCTATTGTTGTCACAATCCAAATCTTTTTCAGGAATTTGAACACCTTGTTTAGAGTAAGGCATGTTCTTCAAAATTGAGGTCTTGTAAACAAGAGTCTTTTTAGGTACACATAGGATCAAAACCAAAACCATCATCCATCTTTCAAACATCAAACCCAAATCATCTCACCAAAAACTCTTGAAAATATTGAAATCATCCTTCATGCTAGACTTTTTGGAAAATCAAATCCATGAATCAAAATCCTTGAAACAAATAAAAAATCCTTGAAACAAATCAAAATCCTTGAATCAAACATCAAAATCAATCTTGTTTAGCTAGGTACATGTAGATGCATTCTTCTTCATGTGCTTAGTTGAATAATCATCAAATAATTTTGTCTAGCTAGGTATATGTAGATGCATCCTTCTCCATATGCTTAGTTGAATTATCATCTTGTTTGGTTAGGTGTGGGTAGATGCATCCTTCTCCCTACACTTAGTCAAATTATCATTTTGTGAGCAAGTCTATCTCATAGATAACATCCAACATATTGGGATCCATTTTTTCATTATCCAAAGTAGAAGCAATCCAAAATCAAATCAAGGTCAATCAAATTAAAAAAATAAAAAAATCCAAAATCAAAATCCAAACAAATCCGAAAATCCAAAAAAGTCCCAAAAGTATAGCATCCCCTCAAGATCCTCTAAGAGTTTCACCATCCATATCATTCATCTTTCACACATTTTCATCATCATACTTTTGATCCTTAAATCATCCTAAATTTTCTCTTTTGTACCTAAAGTTAGATCAATCTAAAGAATTAGAGATTCATCTCACACATTCTTGAAAGTTGATCCCTATTTTATGGTGCAAACTAGATCTCAACACAAGAGGAACATAGAAGCCAACAAAGAAACATCTACTTGAAGTAACCTAAGTCAAACCAATTTTGAAATGAATCCCACTGGATCAAGCAATCCTCTAACTAACTTTCCTTCATCATAAAAAAATCCTCAGGAGGAATTTCAAGTAGAGGATATCACCAATAATTCCTTCGGAATGACACAAGATGAGATCACCGAGATGGTCCAAAATCCTGGGAATCATAAAATTATCAACATCATGATGAGATTCAATCCCTCACTATACATGCTTGAATTAGCAAAAAAAGGGGCTAAACTCCCTTCCAATTTCGATGTGAGCACCATTGTGGAACCACCTTTTGGGGACATGCCTCCAATTTCATCCATGCACCCAATCTCATCTACACCCCCATTCCAAAGCATCACCCAACCCCTCCCCCAAATTATATCATCCATTGCTCCAACTCAACCCATTGTTAACAAAGGGAACATATTTCTTAATGCATTACAAACACACCCCCTTGTAAATAATCAAGATTTGGACGCAAACACCATCTTGGGTCAATCCATCCCACAAAATCTATCACATCCATATGTCCCCCTCACCTTCCACGATCCTAATGACCCATCATCATAATTTCACACAACACCTCGAACTTCTCTCCCCATAACCCCACAAGGAGAAGGAGACTTGTTTGGACCAGGGGGAATCTTTGATTCTACATCATCATTCCCCCAAGGGAGTATGCCACTCACTTTTCCACCACTTCCCCCCTTGCCATCAATATCCACATAACCTCTTGGTTTAGGACTTCCCCCTTTACCAAATTTCAATCAACAAAATCAAATCAACCCTCTGATCATTAATCAAAATATCATACCAAATCCTCCCATCTTGTCATCGACATCACAACAATAGATGGAAACCATCCCAATAACGCAAGCCACCACCATCACATCATCAACCATCCCCCAAATATCTCAAAACATGGTCTCTCAAGGACCAAGCGTATCAATCAAACCATCCACCACACAAATCCCAATCATCAATACGACGATACCTCTCACTACAACAAGCACCATTCCAAATCCGCCTCCACCACCACCATCACCAAACTTGAACACATCAAACCAATATAACATTTCATTACAAGCAGCTCAGCAGGCTGCCTATCAAAAGGCACTCCAACAAATCCAAAATTTACAAGCTGCAAAACTAGCTACTCAACAAGCTTCTCAAGCTGCTCAAGCTACACTACAAGTGCAACAAGCATAGTAGGCTGCAAAAGCCCAAGCCTTATTACAACAACAACAACAAGCCGCTCAAGCTACTTAGGCTACACAAGCTACACAAGCTAGACAGATTAAACAAGTTTCCCAACAAGCACAAGCTCAAGCTCAAGCATGAGCCCAATACCAAGCTCAGCGAGCACAAGCACAAGAATAATATCTTGCACAACAACAAGAAACCCAATAGTAAGCATACCAACAAGTGCTAAAATAATACCAAGAGCAGCAAGAAGCAGCCCGATTAGTAGCCCAACAACAAGCATTGTTGGCGCAACAACAACAAAAAGAAGCTTAGTAATAGGCACTATTAGCGCAACAGTAATAGGACCAACAACAAGCATTGTTGATACAACAAGTGCAAGCATACTTGGCACAAAAAAATGTGCAAGCACCAACCAACCCACCCATCCCACCAATAATCGAAACACCGCAAAACACCTTCATCCCACCCCTTGATTTGCAAAATGATGTAGCAACACAGATCAAGCTACTGTCACAACAAGTACTTGATCTTCAATCAGGGAAAACCACAAAAACACCCAACAACTTGTGTCCTTATCTGTTTGATAGGAGTCTTATAATGAAATCGTTCCCAAAGGGATTTGAGATCCCCAAATTTGATAAATACCATGGGATGGGAAACCTTGAAGATCACATCAGGGAATTCCAAGTTCATTGCATGGAAGTCGCATATGATGATACATATTTGATGCGGCTATTTCCTAGAAGTTTGGAAAGCCAAGCCATGGAGTGGTTCTCTCGCCTTCCTCCAGGAATTAAAAAATTCCAAGAGATAGTAGACACATTCATCAAAAATTATGCATTCAATATCAGTATGGATTTCAGTCTAGAGGAACTATTAGCTCTAAAACAAGGTAAGAATGAATCATTTGCTTCCTTCTTACAGTGATGGCGATCCAAGGCCAATAAGAGAAAATGGGCCATGCTTGAAGAACAATAGGTTTGCACTATCATTTCAAATCTCGAAGGATCCTTGGAATTTCATCTCAAAGTGTAAGGTATCACCACATATGACCAATTGATCTCCAAGGTGCTCAACATTGAACAAGCCCTTATTGCACAAGGAGGGTCACCCGCATACCCTAAATAGCAGAAAAATTGCCCGTCCACCAGTTACAATGACAAACCTCACACATGGGAAAGGAAAAAAAGTTTCACAAACAATGGTGTGGTTGATGCTAAGGTCATGATTAGTGCTCCAAGGAAAAACACCCAAACCTACCAACAACCGCAAAACAATTATTAGAACAACACCCAAACCAATGCGGTATCACAACACCAACCAACCAACAATCAAGTTAATAACCTAAATAATCAAGGGGGACCACCCCCGCGAAACAAAAATCCCACCGAGCAAAAGTACATAGCCCTTGGAGAACCACTCGAGGTTATCGTGAAGAAATTGATAAAAAAAACCTCATCAAGGCTCCCACCTATGAGAATTACCAGGAACCAGAAGTGAAACCACCCTGGTACAATGAAAACCAACTTTGTCACTTTCATAAAATCAAAGGGAATACCACTAAAAGTTGCACGAGGTTGAAAAACCTAATCCAAGACCTCATTGATCAAAAAATCATAAATGTGGAGTAGCCAATGGGAAATCATAACCTCAAAATCTATACGAATTCGATGCCTAGTCATAATAACAAAGGGAACAACACCAATGATAAAGGGAAGGGTGCCTTCAAGAACATGAATCATGTATATGACCATGTTGTCACATCCCTAGATGAATATTGCACTACTATCACTATCAAAGGAGCCCATGCTGATTGTGGAGTCACCACAAGAGGCAAAATTACCATTGTAGGGTCATCTCAGCCAAACAAAGCACCCAATTCCAACCCAAGATCTGTTCCCAATGGCTATAATGTCCTTGATCAGCTGAAAATAACCCCAGCACAAATCTCCATCATGGAGTTGCTAAAAATTTCACCTGCCCACCAAAAAATCCTTGAGGAAGCATTGGCTTCATCCACTATCCCTGCGGATCTTGATGCAGAAAAATTCCAAGCTATGTTCAGAAACATCATTACCCCAAATCTCCTTACATTCTCCAATCAAGACTTTCCCAATCAACCATCTC
>VDFB02366794.1:0-22425 GCA_007258455.2 Sequoia sempervirens | reverse complement strand
AAATATTTAATTAAATGAATTATTGTTGTGAGGACTTTAAAATAAATAAATAAATTTATTTTGGTTATGTTGATTTAGTAAATTTTATTATTAAAAATAAATGGTAATTAAATAAGTAAAAATATTTAAATTGGTTGCAATTAGTAAATTGTATTATTATATTTAAATGCATGTGAATGGAAAATATCTAAATTGTTGAGGGAAAAGATATTTTAGATATTTTGTTTAGATAACTGAGAGTTAGAAATTTGTTATCTAATTGTTGAAAATTCATTCACGGAAGAGGATTTTTGGAAAAAGAAAGAAAAGAAAGTTGTTTCATGGGAAAAAAGTTTTGTATGGGTTGTGGAAAATTGGTGAGGAAGTTGTGGATCTCTCAGAGGAAATTGTTTTAGAATTATTTTGTTGTAGAATTGTTGGCTGTGTTTTTTATTGTGTCTTTTGGAAGGAGACAATTGCATTGAAGAAAGCTTTGGCTACATTGGGAATTGAAATTACAGAGAAGCTCGGCAACATTTTCTCGACGCAACATTCTTCTGTAACAGGTTCTTTACTGTTTTGTGAAATTTGAAATTGAAAAGTTATTTTATTACTCTAATGCAAATTGGAAATGTTTTAGAAAATAATTTTTCAATACTGTAGAAGTTCTTGTTTCTGTTTTTTAAAAGATTGTCGTGAAAATGAAACCTCTGTAGAAAATAATTAAATCCTCTGTGTAATTTGTTTATTCGAAATAGATTTATATAGGAGGAAATTATAGTGGAATTATTGAACATTTGTTGAATTTAAATCAAAACTTAGAAACCTCTTTTATGGAAATATAATTTATTTTTCTGTAGGAAATGATAAATTACCGCTGAAGATTTAGATCTTTGTAGGGAAAGACTTTTAACACGATAGAAAATTTAAAATGAAGTATCTGAGAAATTAGAAAAGCTCTGTAGGATTGAAAATGAAATCTTCTGAGAAAACCAAAATAATTGGAAACCTCTAGTAATTTGAAAATAAAAAATAGCAGAGAGAGTGTGTTACTAAATTAATCATAACTCAAAATTTACGAACTGGGTAGGGCTGAAGTTGTTATATGTTTTAGACGATTTGATTGCGCACCTTCAGTAAAAATTTCAGAGAAACTAATATCCAAAAACAAAAGTTATTAAAGTCGCAAGTACTGAGTTTATGATTAGGGTTGTCTGAAAATTGTTAATTTATATTTATATATTTATTTATTTGTTTAAAAGTATATATTAGAAAAATTGCATATAATTTTATGATATTTAAATGTATTTTTAAATAGGTGCATGCACATGCACAGTTTGATATTTTAAAATAAACATTGGAAAATAATAATTAGATTATGTAATTATAATATATATATATATATATTTATTTATTTAAAAGAAATATTATATTGTTAATTAATGCATGCAATGCACAAGTAGATGTTTTAATTAGAAATATCATATATTTAATTAAGGAAATTGAGTTAAGTATTAAGCGCAGTTGAAATTTGGAAGTGAAATATTTAATTATTTCGTTATTATTTTATTAAATTGAAATAATGTTTTGATGATGTATTTTAATATGCAAGAATTGATTGTAATGGATTTAGGAAATCCGAATGATAGATTTGTTATTTTGTTGAATTGTATTTGAAAAACACATGTTTCTGTAATTATGTACTGGGGGGAAATATATGTCAATATGTGAATCTAAGTCTTCTAGAGTCGTAAGTGTGAAAGGGTTGTGGTAACTTTAATTCACTCTTTGAGTTTCTTGGGTAGTGCACGTATTGAGTTTTCTATATTGGACATCCGTCGAGATGTGTTACCTTTTGAGGTGTATTGGTTTTTTTGTTATCAGTTCTTAGTGCACTGTCTACCCTTAACATGTAGTTTGAGTTATGTGTTGTCGATAGGGGAGTGGCTTTCAGCGAGGGCCGGGACACAAAGTGGTCCCAGGACAACTCATGTGGGAGTCAGTATAATCTAGTGGGAATTAAATAATCTATTAGCTTAACACATATAACAAGATATTTAGCCTCGCTCATTGGCTCAAGGGCTTGTACGAGACTTGAAATGAGTCGGGAAGGCCTGGAATGGCAAAATCATTATCTTGTCCTCTTAAAAGATAACCGACTCCACACTGGTGTGCATGTGGGGCCAGAATCGTAAGAGGTTACCAGGATAACCCTAGAGAGGGGGCCGGGACCTAGGAAAATCTCCTTTGGATAACCAATGCAACCTTTGTGATGACACTCCTCCTATGTCAATAGCCAGTTTACTATATTGTGTTGGAAATTGATTTTGTAATTCTGGAAGCAATGTGACCCTAATTCTTATTTATATATTTTGTGAGTATTTTTGTATATTGCCTGTGTCTAGAGGTAATAGGTTGTCTTGGTTTCCTGTTACTATCTCCTAGCACGGGGGCTGGGCCTACGAGTACTAGATGGTTGGGTGGCGTGCATCTTACACTGTTGAGTTTTTCTTCCATCCATGATGGCGAGATCTTCTTGTTCGAGGAGCTCGTATGGTTCTCTGGAGTTGTTCTTCTCCTTCTTTATTGTAACTGTGGATCTATATGTATAAATGTAATACCTCATTTGTAACAAGGTGAACCTTTGTGATGTAATTGTAATAATGTTTATGATCTATTCATTATTGGATTTAATGGTGTTGTATATGTGGAAATATGTTCAATATATTTCTATGTGTTAGCTTTATCTTGTAATGGTTTAATGCTTTGTTGTAAGTTGTATCTTGAGTTTAAAATTTATATGCTATGGTTGGTTAAATTTTATAAGTAATTTTATTCACATGTAGACACGTTATGTAGCCTAGAGGATGTATGTGGTTAGAGTAGGAAACTTTACTCGTCTTGTTTTAACTTTTAAGAAAAAAAAATTAGTTGTGCTTCCGCGGTATTGCATAGTCCTCTAGGTTGCGGGATCTGTGCCTTTACACTAACTAAAATCAGGACAAGATTGACTCTTAAAACTACACTAAATGAGAAATCTGAATTTACCACTTTCTTTTTGAATCACATTTTGTTTCCAACAATTTCAACACTTACACGCTTACTCCATATCACAAGATACACAACTTTTTTTTTAACACATAAGATTCTAACACAACACATAAGACTCTAGCTTAACAAGGTGGCACAACAAGGTTTGTTTAGCAGCCTCCAACTCCCATGGCTAAGGGAAGTTTACCTGCACACTTCATGAAAGCATTATTCCATTTTCCAACAAAATTAAATAAAAGTACATAACATAATATAATGGATCACAATATATATCACATTCACTGTACACACAAGCATATGCATAATTTATATTTATCTTTTCGAACATCCATGCACATGTTACAATTTTAAGCAATATCTTTTTAGTTATACCACATTAATCCGCAATGCTTATACTCATTGTATAGTCGTTCCATTATTCACTTATACTCACATAATATCAAATATGCATTCACATTGCATGGTCATTCAAAAATTCACCTAAGTAACACAATATCACTTATTCTACTCTAAGAATGTTATTTCAATTCTTACATCATTCAAGATATTAGTAAATCAATTAATCATAATCAGCATACTCATTAAATTGCAATCCATAAGAGTAATTAATCTAAACGGCATCATAATATATAAGCTCAATGTTCACAAATCACAATCATCCATTATAAAATATAAGGTAATCTGAGTTTAATGTATCAAAGTATGATCATACAATAACATCAAAACATAATTTCCATAGATCCAACTTACAATGGGCCTCACATTGCCATCTCCTTCATAGACGCCTTCTAGCGTTGTCCAAACTCCTTTAGTAGATTTTAGACTTATCACTTTTTCAAGTTCAAAATCAAAGAGACCACCCAAGATAGCATTTCTTGCTTTGTCATTTTTTTCATAATCCTTGATCTCATTGTCACTTGTTGGACCATTTGCAAGCATAGTATATCCATTTTCAATAGACTATAAAACACCAAATCTAAGAGAGACTAGAGAAGAATCCATCCTAGATTTCTAGTAGGCATAATTTGTCCCATCAAACATTATGAGCTTTGATAGGTCCTTCTTGTGTACCATCCAAATCTACCTCAAGTAGTTAAACTTCTTCC
Source organism: Sequoia sempervirens (assembly GCA_007258455.2). Taxonomy (NCBI): domain Eukaryota; kingdom Viridiplantae; phylum Streptophyta; class Pinopsida; order Cupressales; family Cupressaceae; genus Sequoia; species Sequoia sempervirens. Next base: position 18,289 of record VDFB02366794.1, on the reverse strand, counting down.
TTGGAACCAAGACTGTGATACCAATTGTTAGATGCACATGACAACTGAGAGAGGGGTGAATCATTGTATACTTTAAAACATTCAATCCCTTAGTAACCTTTTAAAACCTTATTAGCCATTAAACCCTTATCATATTAATAGACTATAAACATGTAAAGCAGTAATGCAAACACATCCAAACACATAACACAAGATTTATTTTGAAAACCCAAGAAGGGAAAAACCACGGTGAGGATTAGCTCACATATATATGTATTATAACCCTGGATATAATTAAGCTCACTTTCATAAGGACTCATTGTCTACAAGAAAGAAGAATAGAAGAAAGGGGTGGCTCAAGCCAAACATGAATTTCTAACAATGCATATTTCATATTCTGAAGGTATTGTTTCATTGAAACATAAATAACCCATTCATTAGACTAAAGTGTAGACACCTTCTATTCAGTACATCCAAAAGTCATAGACATTAAGGCTAGCACTTAGATCAAAAACTTGATCACATTTGCATCTTTCACATCACACACACTACTTATAATCCACACAATAATTATTGTTGCATTTATCCCCTCTATGACCTAAAATAATCTCAATTAGGTCAGCCTCAAGGAAACATATGCACCTCAAACATGCAACATCAAATGGGTCGGCACCAAACACTTCTGCGGTGGAAAGAAGCAAAGGAATACCACACCATTACTTAGATAGGACCCAAATCTAGACCAAAATGCTTCTCAACACTTCCATAAACAACAAACTTCCTCTATAATTAGTGGTGGTATGCAAGGTTGTCCAAACCTGCACTAACACTAACACATGTCTCAAACACTCTTCTCTAGGTTTATAAAAATCTCATGGACCACACAACAAAAGTCCAAAACATCTTAGAATATTCACCACTACTATTGCAACCACCTGAAACTAAAGAACACCTTTATTTTATGCAACCAGACACACTAGCATAGACATCCAACTCACTAGACAACCTTGCAAAACACCTCAACACCTGAAAATTCAAGGGAAGGCAAATACAAACTATATGATCATATTCCCAGATCCACAAGTCGAGAACCTTCACTACGGAGAAATTTGGAGCAATCTTATTTCTCCTAGATACCTTGTGATGTCAATCAGGGGAGGTCCTAACTACAAACAACACAATTTCAAACAACAACAACTATCAAGTCACCAAACTTCAACTTTTACCTTAACTCTTCAAGCCTTCATAATTCCTTGTAGAACTGCAATTTGAGTAGATCAAGTACAACTTTTAGAAGAGGTCCTCTCAAATCAAGACCATTATCAATTCAAAGACCCATCAAGACATTCAACAACATATCACAAGACATCAATAGGTTGTTTTGTAAAAACTTCATCAAATTAGGATTCCAAAGCAGACTAGACCTCAAATTAGGTCTATTTTCCAAAGAGACTTGTCTCCAAACTTCTCACCAACCTCCAAAACTACTAGGGAAGCACTCTATAGGTTACCAAACCAAGTATTTCTCAATTTTTTTATAGAGACACACTCTCTAGGGTGCCTAAACCAAATACCCTCCTTTTTAGCAAATAGCCTAGGGTTTTATTGAAAACCAAACTTCTAGTCCTCAAAAAAACTTGACACCACATCAAACCAATCCAAAATTTCCTACACATACTCAATCTATCATTAAACAACACTTCCCCAACATATTTTATGCTTTACCATGCTCTGACCTCACCTTTTCACAAGAAAATCACACTTTTCTCTCTTAGGGCATCATGCCAAACTCATTATTTGACCTCCCTTGCAGCCAAACAACATGAAAACACCTAAAGATAATAGAATCCACCCATTCCACTAAGATACAATCTTCACAGAAGGTGGAATGGGGTAATTTTCACATTTGAAACACCAAAACCCTTAAAACAGGGTATTCACAACCGTACTCAGAAAATTGATTATAAAAACCACAAATTTCAATAGAATTCTATCAAACCACCTCTTGATGATATCTAACACATATATCCAATAGGTTTTGAAATATTTTAGAACAAAAATCAACTGTACAGACCATACACTAGCTGGTAAAGAAGAGAAAACACAAAATTGTCAAAAAAGGCAAAGATTTTATTGATTTTCTTCCTAGTTCCAATATTCAAGCCAACCTTTAAATCGATGCTTTCCAACACATAAATTATTTTTCCCTCCTAAGTTAACTAACATAATTCCTAAAACTATCTTTTAAAATTCCTAACCGTTGAACTTCCAAAAACTCTGCCTTTTGCAACATTTGCAAGTTTACACAAGTGACAACTTTTCAACATTTAGCAATATTATGAAAATTAAACCTCCTAATCACCTAATAGACTCAAACATGACTCAATATAATAATAAATGGTCTCCATGACCTTATTTAGTGCATATTACCCCAAAATCCTAAAGCCTACTCATTATCAACTTTGATTGAAATTTTTTTTCTCAAAGGTGATCCTACACCACCCTATTTCATAGACAAACATACTATTAAACATATCTTTCATTGCATCACAATCTAAAACATGAAACTCTGGATATAGCACCTTTGAACACCTCTAATAATCACATCCAAATTGCATGAGCGTATCTTAAACCATGAAGAAATGTGGAATAAAATAGTGAACACACTTTTGTCAAATTTTACTCTCTTTTATTCAAATTTTCTCAAAAGCACTTGGTGTAATGCCTCATCGTGCGAACCCCAAAGGACAACAAGAACTCATAATAAAAGCACAATAAATTTTTTTTTGAAAGTGAAACATAACATATAATGAACATGGACGACCAACACATACATTTCAATTAAACATATACATCATATACCATGTCCTCTGGGGTACATGTGACAAAATTACTAAATGTAATCCCATATCAAGATGATATTTAACTAACTACAAGTATTCCACAACCATTATATAGAATTACTAATCAACGATCAAACATTCACAACATAATATATATAAAACCATCTATCACATCTATGCACATAATTATAAATATTTCCACAAATACAACACCATTAAGGATTGTATACTGTGAAACGATAACACATAAAAGTACCAAGTATTTATATACAGTTCATGAACGACAAGCATCCATTAGAGATCATAAATTAAGGCCAAAGGTTGCATTCATTACAATGATAATAAAATTTACATCGTACAAGAGTTACAGTAATACTGAAGTGTTCCCCAACATGAATGGGAACAATACAATAAGATAGAATAATACAACTGAAAAGGTGAATACAAGTAACAAGACTGGCTCCAACTCGGGTACAATTCTGGAGTCACCGCAAGAGGCACATATATGCACATATCTATCCTTGGTTGGGGACCCAATGGGGTGCATAGCACATTCCACCCAACCACGTGGACCTGAAAGTCCACCCCTCATGTTAGGAGTTGACAAGAAAGATCCCCATTCCTGAACCAAAATAGTCAAACAAACCAATAGCAAACTAGATTCCACAAAAAGAATAATAGCAACATAAGATAACAACCCATAACATTTTCATCACATAGCCAAAACAAAATAATGAAAGGTCCAACAAACCAAATTCCAATATTATAGATCAACACTAAATAACTATAAGAGGTGCCAACAACAATAGGATCCAAAGCCTTCAAATGAAATCACAATATCAACCAATAATAAATATCAAGGGCACCTTTCATTAACATCAATCAAGTTGCCATGAGGCATGTGTGCAACACTAAAAGATAGAACTTGGAGGCTTCAACAAAAAACACCAAGAACCAATTGCCTCAACAACATCAACAATTCAAACAACACTCCCAGAGGCAATCAAACAAGGGAAAATAAACATTTATTGTAGGAGAGTGTCATCACATGGCCTTACATGGATTATCCAAGCAACCTATCACAAGGTGTTGCCTCCATCTATGGTTATCTTGACTGCCTATCTCAAGGCGTTGCTCCATAGGGTGACTCATGCAGGACCACTTAACTTTCATGAGGACAAGGCAGTGATCTTACCAACCAAGTCTTCTCATCCTATCCTTAGCCTGTGAAATCACTAACGGTATGGGTGAGGCTCATATTTAATCTTTTTTAGTGTTTAACTACCCAAACCCACTAGTTCATTAATTACATTATCACTTGTTTAGGAAACTATTCCATGGGTTACCCTAATAGCCCCTTTGTGCATTGGACCCCCATGAAGAGCCACTCCCTACGGTACCAAACCAAAACACGCAAGGGGTGTACCTTATCTCACATAAAAATCAAGGAGTACATATCACACATGCGAGGCAAGAACCATTTCACAAACCCATTCCATATCACTGAAACAAGAACAAAGGATGTACCACCCACAAAAACTCAAAATCAAAAATAGGATCAATGAATCACAAAGGTCCATCCATGGAAAATCAACATAAATAAAGTTTCTCCATTGCCTCTGGAAGCCTGAAAACACTGACTATCCACAAACTCCCAATGAGGGTAATTCAAACTCTTTGGGTTCCCAACCATCTCAAAATATGACTACAAGAAAGTCATTGCATAAAGTTTCCTCAAATAAAATTAACACAAAAGGAAGATTCATGTCATGGGATCACATAATGACTATATAAGTTTCATAATCACAAATCAACAAGTGCAGAGTAAAGGAGACAATATCACAACGAAATTAGAAGCCAACACTTTTAAAAGATTATCATATTCATACAAGATCAAACACAATAACCAATAGCTAAGTCTATTGACAATTCATCTAAAAGAGACATGACGGGCAATCAAATAAGCAATGGCTAGCGTAAATTAACCTAAATGAAATTATTTTTCTAATTCCTTTTTTGTAAAGATGTAAAACCTTGTCCCGCAACCTAGAGGATGATGCACCACTGTGGAAGCGCAACTAATTTTTTTCCCTTAAAAAGAGTAACAATGATGAGTGAAGTAAACTACTCTAACACATACATCCTCTAGGCCACTCAACGCGTCTACATGTGAATTTCAAAAACTTACCTTGAAGTTATTCTAAAACATAGCATATGAAATTAACTCATGATAACAACATACATCAAAGCATTAACCCATTACATAATAATTAAACATGGAAATGTAATGAACATATTTCCATAGATACAACACCACTTAAACAATATATACCATTTAATTCAAAAATGAATAGATCATACATAATATTACAATTACAACTCAAGGAATCCTCCTTACAAATAAGGAATACAATACAGAGTGTCCCACTGTTACAATGAATATAAGAGAAGTACAAAACCATAGAAACATACGAGCTCCTCGAACTAGAAGATCATGCCATCACAAACATGAAGAGAAAACCCAACAGTGTAAGATGCACGCCACCCAACCATGTGGTACCTGTAGGACCAACCCCCGTGCTAGGAGATAGTAATAAGTAACCAAGACAAACCTACTACCTCTAGACACAAGAAAAGTACAAAACCACACTGTACTAGTAAATACAAAACATAGGGTTACATTGCTTCCAAAATCACAAAAGTAAGGACAACCACTGTACAATACAAATCGACTATTGTCATAGGAGGAGTTTCATCACAAAGGTTGCATTGGTTATCCTAAGGAGATCTTCCTAGGTCTCAGCCCCCATCTTGGGTTATCCTGGTAGCCTCTTACGAACTCCGGGTCCACATGCACACCAGTGCGGAATTGTTTATCTTTCGAGAAGACAAGATAATGATCTTGTCATTCTAGGCCTTCCCGACTCATCTCAAGTCTAACACAATTCCTTGAGCCAATGAGCAAGGCTAATTATCAAGTTAAATGTGTTAACTACCCATTCCCCTAATATAGGTTATTTAATTTCCACTTATTACACTAACTCTCACACAAGTTGTCCTGGGACCACTTTGTGTCTCGGCCCCCGTTGAAAGCCACTCCCCTATCAACAACACAACAACTTAAGGAACTAATTCCATAACATTGGGTGAACAAGGTGCACATAACCAAATTATAAATACCAACTCCATTACAATAAACAACACAACCTGTTCACATAACTAGGTCCAATTGACACATATCTCGTGCACTACCCAAGTTAAACAATGACTATCCACACGAGATACAATACCATCTCAAGAAAACATATATGGAAGTCTTACATAACAATTAACTCGGTTTGGACATCAACGAGAAAGAGAGAAACATAACTTTTAAACAATTAGACAAAAGAAAAAATCTAATATTAGGATTTCTTAAATCCAATCTCCATTTCAATAATACATTGCATGAAATAAACCAACCGATTCAATTTCACTCAAAGACAATAAGACATTTAAATCTATTAGTTTAACTCCAATTCTCAATTGCACACAAACAAAATCTATCTTCCCTTTAAACCATTTTATATTTAAATATCAAATTATACATTTGCATGCACCATTTAAAAAAACAAAACATCCTTAATAATCAACCATCAATTTAAATAAATACATTTAAATATATATATAATTATATATATATATAAACATATTATTTAATAAATAAATATAATTAACTTTAACTAAAAAATACTAATCACATATATATAAAATATACATATAATATATATATTATATATTATATATAAAGTATATAATATATAATATATATATTATATATTATATATAAAGTATATAATATATAATATATTTATTATATATATAAATTATATAAAAATAAAAAAATAAAATAAACTTTTATATGAAACCATTTTGCATTAATGGTTGTGTAGTGGACTTCCCACCCAGGAGCTGTGGTAGGCAGTCTTGCCTCCACAGCAGCGCCTCCTCCATGGGGGTGTTGTGGGGCAGAGCCTCCCCAACAAAACTCAAAATATTTTATATAAAAAAAATCCCCTATGTCGCTTAATATCGTACGGTGATTTTAACATAAGCTCAATAAATTTCATTTGCACAAACAACAATTTATGATATTCATATATATATATTCCTATATGAATATTTAAATTTCAATTGCTAGAAGGTAAATTTTCTTTTTAAAAAAATAATAAAAGAAATAAAAAATTTCTACAAGAGAAATTGACAAATTACGAGAGGTTTAGATATTCACAATCTTTTTTACAAAGGCACAAGATTTTTACAAATATAATAGAGTTTTCAATTTCTATTCCACAAAAGTTTGCAAAATCTTTTGTTGTTTCCTCATTTGAATTTCTATTGTTTTAAATTCATTTTCCTACAAAGGATCTAAGGATCTCTCAATTTTCTACAGAGGTTTTTATTTTGTTTACAGACAAGATTTCAAAATTGCAACAAAACCTCTACCAAATAAATGAATCCTCTAACCTTTCAATTTCACAAAACTAAAATCAACTTCAATAGAAATGTACAGGCAATCTTTTAAAAACACAATTTAAATAACCAATTAAAATAAGGAACTTGGATCCTCAAGCTCAAATTGATGAAGATTAAAGTTGATCCTTCATATTTCAATTTCCAAGCTTTTCCCAAAGATCTCCTCTTCCAGAAGATGTGCAAAGTAAATCCAGCCAAGAACTTCCCTGTGAACTTTCCAAAAAAAAATTTAACAGAAGAACTTCACACCAGAACCCTATAACCCTCTTCCCGTGAAAAAACCTTTACCTCTTCTAATTAATCCCAATATTCTTTCTATGAAATAATCCCAAATCATATCCCTTCATAAAATTAACTATCACTTGTCACACAAAATATCTTCTAAATCACAAATATTTTCATTATGTATTAAAACTCATTATGCATTTAAATAATTTAAATCTCAATTTAATTTCCAAATCAAATTTAAATAATTTAAACTATGCACTTTAACAAAACAACTTTAATTATTTAATTTATTTAATCAACAAACTTAATTTAATTAATTAATTTATCCTCCTAATAAGATAAATTTAATCAAAAGATTAAATTACCTTACCAAATGAATAAAATAAAATTAATTAAATTAAATAACAACTTTAATCTAAAATACATAAATTAACATTTAAAACACTTAAACATTAATTTTCACATACAATCTCACAAGATAATAATTTACCAAACAAACAAAGACGACATGACACTACGACAAACCAACCACGAACTGACGACACACTGTGACTGGGTTTGTAGTTTGACAAGGCTAACCCATTACTATCTCCCAATCAGCATTACTGTTGAGTAGTGGACACACTCATACTTGTGAAGCTAGGTGAAGTCGTTGTCCTGTACCTACAAACCTACAAACAAAGCAAATGTCGTACATGTATCCAGATAATAATTCATACACACCGTGAAGAGAGAATCGCGGAAATCATAGGGCACTCGCAAGCGAGTGATGAAATACCATTCCCTTCACCAATACACTATCACAACAACTGACGAGATAAAATATCCATTAAACTACAATAAGCATGTATAGCAATGTCATCTCAACTAAGCATCTATGCAAACATAAAGCATGTCAAACATAATCATCATGCATATAATGTATCATCACATCCATATAGTCTACCATCGCTCCACTGTCAGCGATAGAATAACAATAACAATAACATAAAATAAGGTCTAACAATGTATTTGAGTCGTCAAAGAAAACATAACAAATCATAGGGGTGTCACAAAAGATGTATATGATGGTGAAGTTTGTTCAAGATATTTTTTATAATTTTTTACTAAATATTTTTTTTTATCAACCCTAATTTGTGTTTTTGAAAATCCTTAATGTACAACTAGCATAATTTTAGCCAAACTAGTTAAAATATGAAATATTTTTCATCATGTAGAAAATGATAAGTCTAAATTTTTCAAACATGACATTTTTCAAAAAAAAATACAACAGTTATTAAAAAATAGTAATACATGTCATTTCAAGTATATGAGTCTCTTTGTGGGTGGTTGGGTGGGTGCCACCTCACCACAATGAGTGAAGTGCTAGACACATCAAAGATGGATGGGAGAAGAGGATTGTTTGCTTCATTTTCTGATGAAGTTTGGACAGGTGGCATTTCTATTGGCAAGGTGGCGACATTTGCATGAGGGGAAGCACGTGTTATAAAGGAAAGATCTAGAGGAGGTTTATTTCATCATTGATCGCCAGCATGGTGAACTTGTGACATCTTATCAAGGACATTCCGCCAGCTACCACAACATAATGGTAGAGCACGGTTGTAGCCTCATTAAAGCGGATGGTTTCCTTTGTCTCAAGCATTGCATTCTTGAACGAAACATGAGTAGGTTCATTTTATTAGTTTTAGGCAAGGAATTGGAAATGAGGACAATGGTGACTCCAGTGGAGCTCAACGACTCAAAGCAACAAATAGCATTTGAATGGAAGATCACCACACTCTATCTTCAGCGTCTCATTCGGCACCCAGATTATTTGGTCTTTGCTACCATCAAATGCATCACGGGGAATAATTTCATGGAGGACGTCGAGGGTTATAGGTTGGACTCCGATATTTCTTCTCAGGTCCTAGCCAGATTATTGGATGTGGGGGTCTCCAAAGGTGATGCCAGGGTTATCATGAGGTGGTTGTTTAGGAAGGACATGTTGGTCGGGCTAGATAGGGTCCTGGCAATTGCACGATTTCGGAAGGGAATCCCGCACCCACGGTACCTTCATTTGTTCGACGACCCTAATTCTTTGGTTAATTACTACCCATTCCTGCTAGACGTGATTGTGCTTGAATTGTTGGAGCATAGGAGATTGGCGAACGTTGGTGTGGATTTCCTGAGGAAGAATTTTTTCCTGGCTCATGTAGTGGATTCGGCCTAGTAACGGGAATTTTGGGTATTTGCACAACAAAATGTCTGGTGATGTGGGTTTTGGTGGGTGTTGTCTCTTTTTTTGGTGCTCCTGTGTCAAGGAATTTTGAAAAGTCTATAAACTCTTAGTTTGGGTCTCAACATGTATTTACTTTGGTATATTTCTATAAGTTTTGTAGTAGTTTAATGGGTCTATATCGGGTGTTGCCTTGACAAGGCTTTTGTTGCATTCTGAAAATGGTGTCTTTAGTCGCCATGGTTGGGTCTGAACAATGTAACTTTTTTCCATATCAATAGAAACTCTCTCTCTTACTGATGAAAAAAAATTATATGAGTCTCTTTATTTAAAAATCAATGAATAAATATAAAAATATGTTCAACAATAAAAAATTACATATTCAAAAAACTACACATTGTCATTTATAAAGGGTTTTCAAATTTTATCCAAAAATTATAAAAAAAATATCATCCATATTGTTATAGTTTCTTTTTCTCTTTCTTTGAGCTTGAAATTGTACTTATAGGTCCAAGGTTGAGGTTGTGGTTTTGAAGCCTCTTCCAAGCCTAAAACAAAATAATACCATTAATTTTAAATATAAGATTTTATGAAATGTGTACCCCTATAAAATGTGTATACATTCTAAAAATGAATATTTACATTATCTAAATAGAAATGGATACTTGTGTTAAAATGGGTATATAATGCTTTTTAAAACATGTATCCATTTCTTTTTACAATGTGTATTAATTTTAAATTGGATCCTACATACCAAAAATGTTAATTGTATATGGGTTGGATTTTAGGATTAGGCATCTATTCTAAATAGGTACACATTTTTTTATGAAACACGTACCTATTTTTGTTGATATTCCACAATACCCCCCCCCTAATAGACTTCTAGTAAAAGTGGACTCAAATTCTTAAAGCTACCCATTCCATTTGTCCTCTAAGGCTTGAGATTCATGATCATAGTAGTCAATTGTTTGTTCATAAAGGTATAGTTTCTTATGTATTACATAAAGATTCCAAAAAAAAAAAAAAGTGAAAAGAATAATTTCTCTACTTACACTAAATAAATTATCCCATGGAAGCTTTAAAATATCCTATCTATAGGATCTTAAATAAAAAAGTGTAAAAATTATCTTCTTGAGGTTGTTGGGAACTTACACATACTAAAATAATAATTCAAAATGATCAAATAAAATATGGGAGGAAAGACAAGAAATAATAAAATATTATACTTTCTCCTTTCACTATAAATTCATTCACAATGTCGGATGATGTTTTTCCTAAGGTAAATTAGTAGGAAAGAAGCAAACACGCCATTTTTGAGAAGTAAAAATAAAAAATAACAAAGCAACAAATAAATAGATACTTGATAAAAGGTTTAAGGGTCATGAAATGACAAGATAGATCATTCCTAGAAACCAACTAAGTACATCCATCACTTAAAAAAAAATTGGAAGAGAGAAAAAGTATATTTTTACATGTAATATAGGGTCTTATTATTTTTCTACATTATCATCAAATATTTTGAAAAAATACCATATAAACTTAAGGACATATAGATATAAACCCTAATTAAATCTAAGATGCAACATAAGTAAGTTGAGATATTAGACATAAAACCTAAGAAATAATCCCTAGGCCTTATAATAAAATAAAGTTATCTAAAATGAAACAGAAGGTAAATAACCTCTTATATAATGTCATAGGGTAAATTAATTAAAAATTATTGCCTAACAATCTAACCTAATCAAATAAATAGGACTAATAAATACATTCAAATAAATTCTTAGAAAATAAATTAAAAGAAAAAGTAAAATTGCTTAGCTAGAAATTCAATATAGATTTATTATGTTTAATATTTAAAAATTAATCCAAAAATGTTTCCAAAAATTAGGAACTATTTTGACAAATACCTCAAAATCACTAAATATTATATTATTCTTTTTTATAATACTACAAAAATAATCTCCACACTTGTAGATTTGAACCATGCATGTGCATTTGAAATATCCATACCAAATTTAACTTTACAAAAACTTATGCCTAGAATCTACTTTCATTGGTGTTTGTAAAGAGGTGGTGTTGATAGGTACTATTAAGGAATTTTCTACACAAGGAATATTATCCATTTTTACATTATTTTTTAAGGATTCTCCTAGGCAAGGAATATTCTTAGTAGGTTGTGACAAGCATTGAAGAGAATAATCAAGTATATAAAAATACCTAGGATGAAGATATAAAATAATGCTATAATTTTGATGCTCTATCATGTGCTCTTGCATAAATGTTCAAAATTTTAAAAATGAATTAGTGTTTATCCTTTAAAAATCAATTTATCACACAATTGCTACTTGGTGAGTGTCTAAATTTATATTTGTATTTTAAAAATTTAGGGGTCATTCCCATGTTTTACAAAAAAAATTGTCATTCTCATGATTTCCATATTTTCTATTGTACAAATTTCACTCAATTAAATAATGGATAAGGTGAGGATTGGAATTGGTCCATGGGAAATTATCTGTGGTTCCTACAAGATTCACTTAATAAACCAATGGAATAATAACTATGTTCACTAGATTATAATACCCACACCTAATCTTATTTCTACCCTGACAAATTTATATCTTTCGTAAGCCATTTGCATACACTAGTACAAATAAAATGCCTCCATGTGTTGACCAAGTATTATGTGTATCTATTTTTTACATTTTCTATGTCCACTCATTATCTCTAATATAGCAACCAAGGACACTACCCATAGTTGTATCTAGCCCAAAACTAGTTATAAATGGTATCCCATAAATTAAAAGTTATGAACACAAAAAATCTAGATGAGCTCTAACAAATATATCATAGTGTAAAAAAATTATATTTAAAACAACTTATGCCTCTCAACTTTCAAACCCCTTCTTGACCAACTCTAATAATGGATTCCACTAAAAGAGAATATATCAATTATATTATGCATATTAATCTAAATAATAATGCAAGGAATTTAAAGATAGCTAGTGATTCTTTTGAGTAGGGTTGCGACATTACCAAAAAAGTGTCCAATAACTAGTGAGGAAATTTGGGAAGGATTTTACTAAACATGCACAACTTTGGTGTGAGCATTATTTCCTTTTTAACTATATTATTGTTGGAATTAAATAGGTGCTTTGGTATTATGGTGCTTTAACACAGTATAATACTATGAGGTGTAAAAAATAGTTTCATGACTCTACGAAGACTAACATAGTGAATGACATTTTCTCTAATTCACTTGTGCAAAGTGATCTATAGAGAGTTTGGAATGTCACATATAGATACTCCACCCTCCTTCAATGTATGCTTTCCAAAACTCAATACTTATATATAATTAATCAAATTATCATATTTCCTCCTAATACTAAAATGATATATTATGTGACATTTTAGTTGCTTAAAAAGCCTCAATATACATTCACATTATAAGACATTTTTGAACAATGGATTACCCTAAGAGATGGGATCAGGAAAGGCTCAAATCATTTTTAAAACTTAATGTTAAAATACATCTACACTACCTAGTTGCTAAACTAAGGACTCAAACTAAAACTAAAAAAAAAAAAGATATACAATTTTCATCATAGAAATATTTAACTAAAATTAGAACCATGTGATGCATTTGTGAACTCATTGATCATGCAAACCATTTTATTCATTAGCACCTCCACTTTCAATGTTGGAAGTTTTCAATGAATGTATGAATAAATGTCTAGAAATCCCTTGCCTTCGTGTTCATGGCATCTAGTGTATCATATCAATTAGTAATAATTGTAAAGTTCAACTATTTTAGAGATATCCCCTATGGTACCCAATCCATCATATATAAGTGACAAAGTGATAGTGAGAGAAAGTAGCCATCAATGGCCAAAAATAGAGTAGAATCCCGATATGAATATCTCGTGATATCACTTTATACAAGATGTCATAAGAATAGAGAAAAAAAAATGAGGGACAAATAAGGAAATTTCATTTATCCCAAGCTAAAATCAAAAGCATAAATTTACTTACTGAAAAAAGGAATCCATCGATTAACTCAATTCAATCCAATAGTGACTCCAAGACTTGTCTTCAAAGCCCACTATCTACTATCTTTAAAGAACCCACTGTACACAGTACTTGGAAGTGGTTATCCAGCCCTGTAAATGCACCGGGGCATGGATATTGTGCATCATACCCCATACATTCAAACACAATAAATTTGTGCAAAAAATAACGTAACTGGAAACAATGACATTTTTAATTTTCAAGCACACAGTATAGCGGTCTCTAGGAGCAAAAAGAGTTTATATATATATATATATATATATATATATATATATATATATATATATATATATATATATATATATATATATATATATATATAATATATTTAAAAAATATTTTATAAACTATTTATAAAATATTAATAATATAAAACAATTTTTTTAATATATTAAACAAATATATAGAAACTATTGAATATTTTGTAGTATATATAAACTCTTTAATATTTTAATAGTGTATTAATAAAAAATATTAAAGAGTTTATATATATATATATATAATTATTAAATAATTTTTAAACAAAAAAAATAAAATAATATTTAATAAATACAAATAAACTAATTTTGAAGCAAAATAAAATAATTCTTGAACATATAAATATAATTTTATTATACAAAAAAATGTAATGAAATATTTTTTTAATGAATATATTAACTCAAAATTTATATTAGATATATTTATATTAATAAAATCAATTTTTAATCAATTTTTTTATTTAAATTCTATAAAATTTTCAATAAATAATTATATAATTTATATTTTAAATTAAATAATATATTTTATTTTTTGAAAAATATGTAATTTTTTAACCATTTTCCTATCCATTTAGTATTAAGATTTCTACATCTTTTAACAATTCAATATATAATACAAATAAAATAGAGTTAAAAGATGTATAAAATCTTCACAATATTCATTGTGTTCAAACATACTTATTTAAATCTAAATAAATTAGTTTTACTTTAATTTTATTTTTAATTATTAAAAATTATTGATGTACCTCTTTATTATTCATATATTCTAGTTAAACTTGATTTGGCTCAATTAATCAATATTGGGTAGATTTTAAAATATTATCTATAACATATATACAAACACATAATTTATTATATATTAAAGATACTTAAGGGTTCTAATTATTTATATTAGTTTATGTTTTAATTAAAGATCAAAAATATAGATGTTCAAGATTTATATGTTAGATCTAAGATGATCAAATTATTGTTTATGCATTAGCTAGCATAAAAACCTTATTTATATTCTTAAAATAAAAACCAATAACATCATAATTTAGACAATAACAAATATATATAAACTCTTTAATATTTTTTTAAAAATATATTAAAGATGCTTAATAGTTCTAATTATTTATATTAGTTTTAGTTTTAATAAAAGATCAAATACAGATGAAATTTTGAAAATTATATATCTATATCTTTTGATTTATATTTTAGATCTAAGATGATCAAATTATTATTATTATTATTATTATTATTTTGATAAAAGGCACAGAGGCCTATATATATTATAATATTTTTAAAAGAGAGTATTACATATCACCAAAAAAACTAGATTGCTAGAACAGTCCTGAAAGTTTCCTACTATCCTTCTACCAACATCCTAATCAAACTACTAAACAAAAATACATTGCAACATAATATTACTATCCCATTCTATGGACTACAATATTAATAGATACATTGTAGCATAATTAACCTAGCATAAAACTACTATCCCTTCAAAGTGCTACAATATTAGAGTAACAAAATGAACATCATAACAAAGCTAGCAATATGCAAAAAACCCAAACATTTACTCCATGCAATCTTCATCATGAACTGAATTTTCATCTTGTCCCTCTGAAATCTCTTGTAAACACCTTTCCTAAGCGAAGAAATTATAACCAAACTAGGGCTCTTTTCCATTACTCTCAAATTGAAGAATTTGTGCCCTTGCCACATAACTAGTAGAAGACCCAACATCATTTATCTTTGCTAATTGATGATCAACTGAAAAACTAGCAACGTTACCCTTCATAGATTGAAACCCAACTAAAGGAATAGCACCATTTTCCTCTGTAGTAGCAATTCCAACTGTTAACAGCTCAAACTCTTCATTTCCTAGAGCAGAAATTGGAGCACCTTCCTCAGAACCGACAAAACCTAGGCTTGGAGATGGGTGAAAATTATGTTCATGAAGAAAAGATATGGCATAATGTTTTTCCTTGATATCAAAACTCATTGTGACACACATACATTTAGAATTCCTCCTTAATGCCCTCAGAAGGATCTCATCATTTTTGAACTGCAGAGCTAATCTTATGGCCTTAAAGATTTCATTAAAACCCAGCCTAGATTTCACATATTCTCTAGGAAATAAGCCACCCAGATACACATCACCAGCAAAGATATTATAACCTTGAACAACTTGCAATAAAGCATCAACATCAAGAATTTAAGGTTTGAAAAACTTAGCAACATTTAATTCCAACTCAACTAGCAACTACAAAAGATCCAGAATATTAGACAAGAACACAGAAAGAACCTAGGAAGGGAAAATTAGTCGACGAGCTTTGGGACTTGTTAATTCAAAACCAAGAACAGAGCGTATCGATTCCTCAACCCTAGGACACTCAACTTGAAAGATCGTCACCATATTTTCATGGGAAAGATTATCCTCAAAAGGGAGTTCCCTTGGCTTC
This sequence comes from Sequoia sempervirens, assembly GCA_007258455.2. Lineage (NCBI taxonomy): Eukaryota > Viridiplantae > Streptophyta > Pinopsida > Cupressales > Cupressaceae > Sequoia > Sequoia sempervirens. The sequence continues at coordinate 1,740 of VDFB02366794.1, read as the reverse complement.
ACTGGACAACAAACTCTGAAATTCCATGCTCAAGACAACATTTTTCCATAATTCAAAACACAACAATTGCAGACCATCGCTCTCCAAAAGCCTTTAATTTTTATGAGTGAAATAAAACATTGATCTCTGCCTTTTAAAGCCAAAAGAAATAGGCATTTACTAATCATGGCGAACAAAATGCAAAAAATTAATAGACACCAGAGAAGCATGCTGGCTCGTGTGAGTCGATCTCTTATACACAGCTCATTAATAAACCATACAACGGAAGGAATATAAGGTATTACAAAATTAAATCATGTTTAAGAAGAAACATGGAGCAATGAACAGGTGTCCAAGCTGATGTAATTCAAGGAAGATTGTGGCTAGCTCAAAACTCATCCTCCATGTGACTAATCAACCCAACCTGGGAGTATTAAATGATAAGCATCATTAGGCATTACGCTTAGCAACCAATTTGGAGGTCATGGAGATACGGTAGAAGTGATAAGACATCTCAAAACACCTCGGTTTGCAGAGCCCACCTCACTATATCATGATTATTTCAATCTGTATCAATGCACATTTCTTTTCAACAATGAGTTACACACTCAGGCACACTTGGACAAAATTTCCATGTCAAATACTGACTTTTCCCATGTGGACGATGACTCATGCATGCATAACACCTCTTACAATTGACCTTCTCAGTCAACAAAATCACCCGCATTTATATTTTAAATAAACTTTAAAATATGCTTCAATGAAGGAATTGTAAACTAAAGACAATTATTCCTTTCCATTTCAACATCATGATGTTTAGGCCAGAGGAGGACAATTTTCCAGTAGTTTTCCTTGAATATGTGGAAACTTAGATAAATCCTCATCGTTTTTGATAATAATTGAATCTTGGCAGTGATCACAAGCCAGGTTTTTCAAACCATCTGCTACCCTATTTCCTTCTCGAAATATGTGGGAAAGGTGGATGCCTTCAAAGGTTGCTAATATATCCCATATTTTCTAAAGAATATACCTTATTTTCCAATTACAAATACTCTTTGTTTTACATGCATTAATTATGAGGAGAGAATCACCCTCCGCATGCAATTTATTGATTTTGAAATCCTTTGCCAAAGAGACACCTACTAATAGTGCTTGAACTTCTACCGTGTTATTAGTACGAGAACTTAAATGTGTTGCTTTGGCTGCTAACAAAGATCCCTTCAAATCTTGAATATAACATCCAACCCTAGAAACACTAGGATTTCCACGTGAATCTCCATCAAACTTAAGCTTGTAAAAGCTCGAGCTTGGTGGAATCCATTTCACTTTACTTATGTCCATTTTAATTGAATTTGGGTGTGGAACCCCTTGAAGTGGCAAGATAATGTGTTTCCAATGATTTAGAATGACATTATCCCAGTTGGTATATAATGCAGATATTGATTTATAATTTCTAACATAAGAATTGTAAACTTCAGAAATTGACTTTTCTAATTTCTCTTTGATTTTCTAAACTCAGATAGTCTGATTGTTAAAAATACATCTATTTCTTTCCAGCTAGATTGACCAGATTACCAAAGCTGGAGTAACTAACTAGATGCAAGCAAACAATGCAAATTTATGGAGAATTAGCCAACTGGTAAATATGTCCCAAAGAGAGCTGGGCAACAGGAAGAAAACATTTAGTTTCCTCATAATAAAGGTTCATACCTCATAAGCCACCGGACAAGAGACAAATAAATGATCAACTTTTTCATCTTC
>VDFB02366793.1:0-28072 GCA_007258455.2 Sequoia sempervirens | reverse complement strand
AGATATACCATTGATCAAAGTGACCTTTCTAGTTGGGAGGTACCCTTAGTAAGGTCGATCAGGAGGTACAAGTCCTTGACACCAGGCTCAGAGGCATGAAGATGATAAAATAAATGTTCTTGTTAACTACCATCATGAAGGGATAGGTTCTTTCAGTTGAAGGAACACGGGGGACCAGTAGGTCTTCGATTGGGCGGTAAATCCCCTGATGATGTCTTCTTTTCCCATGAAGACTGTGTCAAGGTCAAGTATTTATGCTTCTTAACTGTAAACTCTTGAAACCCTATTCTCTCTCCTTAAGTATTTGCAATGATTACTGAGTGTAAAATGATCAGTTGTAATATTACGAAAGGTTAGTTAAGTTTGTTACATTTTCGTTATTGGAATTCTGTAAATGCTCTTTCTAGTTAAACCAGTTAGTCTTTTCTTTTCAGTTGAATTTGAAGTATGAAAATAGTTTAAAATTGAATGTTATGAAAATTAATTTATTTAGAAGTTGTTATCGTTTAATTGAAAAATGGAAACCCTAGTTTAACAATTAGTAGTTATTGTTCTTTTGTGAATCGGTTGGAGGAAACAGTTAGTTGTTTTCAATTCAGCTGAAACCGAAAACTTAGATGTTAGTTGAAATTTAAATTGGTTCAGTTGAAACCATTTTGGAAACTCTTGAAAGAAAACAAGTTAGTTAAATTACAAAAAAAATTGGTAGTTGGATCCTTTCTTTAATAGTAGATGAGTTTGAGCTATTACAAAAACCTTATTATGAGAAAAATCTTGAATATGTGACTACAGAGGATCAAATTGCTGATATATTCACTAAGGCTCTTCCTAAAGACACTTTTGAGTATCTCCAAGAGAAGTTGGGCGTTATTACCCCTCTGAACTAGATGCATAAGGAGATGCATCAATCCAATGGATCTCAAGATTCATTCTTTTTTTAGACTATTGTTGGTGGCTACCTCGTAGAGGGAGTAGGTAGTGGCATTGTTGATTGTTGCAGTCAAGGGGAGTAAGTGTTGTCGTGATGAATATTGGTGTGTGCTCCTAAGGTGGAGTATTCAGAGTAGTAAAGGAAAGGTGTTGCAAAGCAGTCTTAAGCAGGTTGTTTGATGACGAAGGAAAATAATAAAACAATACAAACATTATGTCCTTTGCCATTGATGTCAAAGGGGGAGAGAGAGTCATGTGAAAAAGGAATAAGTTGTCAAGGAGAGAAAGAAACATGTGAAAAAGTATATCTATAAAGGGGAAGAGAAATTCAGTTGAAGAGAGAGTCATGTAAGGGGGAGAGTGAGTAAAGATAAAAGAGAAAAGGAAATAGGTATGTTCAAAGCTATTGTGTCTTTGATGGTTTTTCACATCATGTGTTTCCATCAATGACAAAGGGGGATATTGTTGCAAGTATGGATAGATTGGTTTTGTCATTGATGTCAATTGTATGTGTTAAGGGAGATTGGTGTTGAAGATGAACAGTTGGTGTTGTGATCTATGCTTTGATTTGTTGTATTATGTTGTCATCAGTGAAGCTACTAGTGTTAACCTCTAGTTTTGCTTTGATAAGCTTCTATCTATGGATGTGGTGGTGGTGAAGATGATGTGGATATGTTTCTAGTACTTGGTTTCCAAGTGCTTTTGAAAAAAAATGATAAAAAGAGGAAACAATGTGCTGCAATGTTGTTTTGGGTTATAGAGAGATGTTCTAGTTTTTCTTTGTATCTCTTCTAGGTTGAAAATTTTCTTGTTTGATTTGGATATGTTTTTGAGAGGTGTTGAGAGGTGTTATATTCAAGAGATGGTGTGCTGGATCATGGTACAATAGAAGTTTTGTTCACCAGTGTGTGACTATGCATTGCAGTGGTGTCTAGGAGAAATGTTTTTTCCCTACATTTATCCACATTTATGCTTAAGGTCCTATCATTTTGAAGGTGTGTTGAATATGTTGGTATTTTACCTTAGGCAAGATGATTTGAGTTTTGGTGCGTTAAAAGATAGGTTTTCAAGTAACAATGTATGACAAAGTTGTCTGAGTGTACTAGGCTTGTACATTCTTCAAGTGGAAGTTTTTGAAAAGGAGTTTGTTGGATTTAAACATATTTAAGGAATATTTTAGATCATGTTCAAGCATGTTGTGTGGTTCACAAGTTGTCCTTGAGTTTGAGGAAGCATGTACATCAAATATTAATGGTGTTTGCATGAGTAACGACTGACTTGGTGTTTACACTACATGTGAAGGATAAATATTGTTTGTGGTAGTGTGTGGTTGAGTGTTGTTGATTTGGGTCCAAATTAAGTTTTGATGTGGTTCATATTCACTTCTATCTACCACAAAAGTGTGTTGGCATTGACCTAATTTGAATTTGCAAGTTTGGGGTGCATAGCCGATCTTGGAGAGGGTTTCAAGGTTAATGATGGTATAAGTATGAGTTAATCTATTGAAGGAGGATAAGATAGATGAAAGATAGATGAGTGATGCAAAATGATGTGAAGTGCAATGTGTTAAGAGTGCTAAATTGAGTAGAATAGTGTGAGATTTCAAGTGTTAGTTTATTGGATGTAGTGAGTAGAAGGTGGCTATAATTCTTCAATTATATTGTAAAGGTGTAAAAGTCATTATGGTGGATTCCTTGTTTCATTGAGATGATTTTCTCTATGTAACATTCGTTCTCTATCTTCTTTTTAATTCTAGTATTGAGCCTTTCTTATTTGGGAAGTGAGCCCTACTGCGACTGAGTCCTATTGTATTTGGTGTTGATATTACTTATATTGTGAGCTAATCCTTACTGTGGTCTTTCCCTTCTTTGGTTTTCCATGTAAATCTGGTGTTCTCTTATGTATGGTGTTAAGTTGTTTTAGTTTCTGTTGTTTTCTTTTCAAGCTATTGAATGAATGTGGATCTGAATGTTAACAAGGGATTTGAAGTCTTAGGTTACAAATGATTCACTCCCCCCTCTTAGTTGTCTTGTACATTTCAAAAAAAATATACAATATTCATACAAATCTATAGTCAAGAATTTCATGCAGATGTTACTATATTTAGATTACTTCAAAATTTATTCTCTAACTCCACTTTTTAGAAGTTGATTCATGTATCACATTTCATAAGTTCATGCATTATTCTAAACTATCACTTGATCATGCCTAGAATATAGGAACCACTTTATTAATTGAGTGGGACCCATTTTACATCAAGTTTTATTAAATTAAAAATAAAATAATAAATTAAATGTTCAAATGTTTTAACATGCTAAAATAGAGAGTTTGATTTGGCAGAAAAATAATTTGAATTTCAAATATATTATTTGTAATTTTGTTTCTACTAGTAGCCCTATATGATTTCAATAACTTTTCCAAAATGACTCCATCTGGCCCATCAAGCCAATCCAACCTGAACTTAAAATCTTCATACATTTTCTCTAAAAAATCTAATTGGTTCTTCATGTCAACTAGATTTTTTAGAAGAGTTAAAATTTGACTTAAATTGCATAAGATGATCGAGTGAGTCGTGATTTGTGGTCTGTCTTATTCCATTAACCTTATCATTCAAAAAATTATTGATCTCCTTAGGTGTCTTCACTTTATTCTTCTCAATGTTCACTAGCTCAAGACTAATTATTATACTTATAATGTCTTCAAAATTGTACTTATCCTTATTCAATTCTTTTTGGTCTTCCATAATTGTACATATATATAAAGTTAGGGCATTCCTTCTAAAATATATCACCTTTATTGTTTTCTCAATAAAATCAATCATTAGGCTACAAATTTATATAAGATAGTAATTCCTAAGGGGATATATTATTTACATATCTTATTAAAGAAATATTATTTCATATAATTCATCTTCATTCTTCATAACCTCATGAAATTGACCCATTACCTATACCAGTTGCTAGATCTAATTATAAACCCTTATCCATACTCAAATCTTTTATTCATTTGAACCAAAAAAATTATTTTTCCATCTATCTATAGATTAAGCTTTATGTTTTATTCCTTGTAAATTATTTCATCTACTCTAATTATTCTTTGAGCTTCTTCCTAGATTTTTGGTCCTTTTTGACTCATAGATTTAGAGTCTCCATCGATGTATCCATCAAAACTATTTCCTCTTCCCTTGTTTTCTTTCCAAGTTTAACTTGATTTGTTTAATAATCCTAAGGTTTCATCTCTCGAGCATCTTTATCATCTATAGGTGTTTTTATTTTAGAAAATATTTCTCTATTTTGACTCACAATAATGGTTGATAAAATTTGAGATCTCTTCCTTAGTTTTTATTTTTCTATTATTTCTATGATAGCTTCTAATTCTAGTGGTTTTCTCACAATCTTTTCCCTTCTGGAAAAAAATATAATTTCAACTAGTTTGGACCTTAAGGAATATTCTGCACTAATGTATCACCCTAGGATTTTTGTTATTACTTTGGGACTTGAGGAGTTTGTACATATTGATCAATTTATTTTTGAAATATTTCTTATTGTTCCATCTTAAAATTATCATATTTTGTTTCCTAAACATATATTATCCCATGTTGAGACTCTTTTCTTCTTGGAGGAGATTGAGGATTTTGTAAATATATTCTACTCTCCTCAATTGTTCTTCAATTTCCTTTTCCAACTTATCAACTATAAAATTTGTCTTTGCTTTGTCATATTTCTTTGCTTCTAAAGTAGAAGGTACAATAAAATTTGGTGTCCTTGGAGGTTTCCTTGTTTAAGAGGGAGTTCTCTTTAGAGATGAATATGACTAAAATTCAACTACCCTAGGCTTTTCACTAAAGGGTGATGAAGTTGACTTCACCACTTCTGGTTGATTGGGTCATGCTTGTCATAAAGGAGCTACACTAAATCCTAAACTTACTCCTACTTCAGTCATCTCTTTACTCTTTTCCTTTTGAAAGGCTTGTTATAGTTTCTCTAATGGATCATCTTATTTTGTTCTAGTTTTTTTAGGAGTAGAGGATGGACCACTCTTTCTTTTCCTCATCTTTCCCTCTTCTTTTCCTTACCTTTTCCAAACTTTTCTTTAATCATTTCCAACAAAGCTAAGTTAAATATTTTCAAATTTTGATTAATTGTATTTAAGTTATTATCTTCTAGGATTAGCCCAATTAGTCAAATTCAATGGAATACTACAAAAATTTTAATATCATAAATGGGATTTAGTACATGCCCATCATCAATCATATCCTCAAGGATGTATTTTCTAATTTTTATTCTCTCATTTTAAAGGGTCAATATCTAAAAGCTTATGCTTCTTACATCATGATCATTCTAATACCACCCATAATTTTTCCATGTTATCACTATGTATATATTCAGATCCAAAAACTCTTTCTACTTTTCCTTTGGGATCATAACTGGCTTAAACATGAAACAATTTGAGGTTTGTGAAGGATAATTCTTCCTCAAAGGCCTTGGCACAAGCTATAAATGTATAAGTATAATAGCTCAAGAAAAAGGGAATTGAAACCTAGGTTTGTGATTTTCAATGAATTTCTTATGTATCTCTATAAGTTACCTAGAGAAATCTAGAAAAATTATCTTATCATTAAAATTCTTGGGAGAAAGAAAGGAGCTCCACTAAAACCTACAACTCTAATATATGAAGACTTGAAGAATTGGATGAATAAATGTCCCCATCTAACGATTAACTATTTTCCTCTACTAAGATTATGACTATATAATCTCCAATAAATTTATGCAAGATAGGGAAAACAAAAGCATCATTGATCCTTTAAAAAAATTATGGAACTCCTTATAGTCCAATTAGGTCTAATGTTCCCATTTTTTCCATCTGCTTCTCCTAATACTCATTTAATATTTATTCTTGGGAAGGTGGCCTATCTTGCTAGTAGATAAATAACATATGATTATGAATTTATTAGTATTTTGGATAGAGGTGAGTTTCTTGAATGTAAGTTTTCAATTAATAATTAGTCCCATAATATACATTATATATCATTTAAGATCATCTCCATAAATGGATACATTCCAGTGTGATAGAATCTAGAATCGTATATACCCATTACTCTATTAACAAGGTTATCATGTCACCAATTTCCTCTTGGAAATATGATCTTGGAAGATTAATTTATTTTCTCAATTGTCTAATAGGGCCCTCTTCACCCTTTTTATAAGCCTCTTAGGTTTTATCTTCTATGATGGTTGTCAATTTTTTCTTGAATGAATGGAAAAAGACATGACCTATGAGTTTAGGGGAGATATCCAAAATGACATTCCTAGTTAGTCTTGTTGTCTTGGTATTTGGATCATAATTTTTGGCATAAGAAAGAATGAGATCTAGGCTATACACTCTAGGAGGAAAAGAAACTATGTGGGCTAGGCCAAAATTGGCTATTATCTTAGACTTGGGCATTGTTCCATCTCCAAAATCATTCTCTCATAAAATTTATCTAAGTAAATATGACCTAGATTAGTGAAAATGATATCTTGGATAGTGGAAGAAATCTTGGAGACCTTAGGGACTCCTTGAAACTCATACTTCATTGTTGTAGGAAATTTGTCAAATTTATCTAATTTTTCAAACATCCTACATATTGACTAGGAAACCTAATATATTATCCATGTTTGTATAATAATTTTCTATTATTTAGGTTTCTAAGGGTGATAGGTATTTAGAGGAGGTCTTATTCAAGCCAAAAAACCAATTAAAAGAGTTTGTGATGATCTTAAGGACTAGATATTTTTACCAAGAATATAAGCATTTTTAGTCATCGGTGGGCCCAAGAGTTGAGGAAATGAAACCTATAACCTTAGAGATAAGACTTGTTAAGAATTATGTCACATAAAAAAAAAAAACTTGGAACTTAGCTTCCAATTACTTGGAAAGGTTAGAAATTTTCCTAGGCTTGCAAAGATTGGGAGTGGAATGGTAATTGAAACTAGAACCTATGATTTAAAGTTCCTTTCGAGGTTTAGAGTCTAAAAGGGTGAAGGGAGAATGATGTTTTGAGGAGAAGACTTCATAGGGAAATTGGAACTTAATGTTCTAGGTTCCAATCAAGACTTGGGGTCTAAAACGGTAATAATAGGAAGGGTGTATTATAAAGAAAAAGGTAGAGCATAGAAGGAAAGTTGACTTGGAACCTAAGGCTCTAAGTCCTTGGTGAAAATTGATGTGCATGGTCCACAAATAAATAAAATGTTTTCCCAAGTAGAGATTAGAAGGAGAAGAGAAACCCAAACTTGGAACCAAATTTTTCGAGTCCTTGATAGGCTTTAAATTCTATAAGAATCAATGAATATGACCATATAGGGAGTGGAAGTGGAAATAGACATGGAAATGGGAATTCAATTTTGAAGTCTGTATTTCCCTCTTGGGCGCATGGTTTGAGAGGGGAGTGAAAAATATTGCAGGAGTGGGAGTGTGATTGGGAATGAGACTTAGATGTCATGGTTTTGAATCCAAATGACCTTGAAATTTGAGAAATCCAACCACTAACTACATATATCTATAGATTAATTTCACACTAAAATGCCATAAGTTCCTTCAATATAATATTTTAAACTAAACTCTAAACTACAATAAAACCTAAACAAAAACCTACTAGAATAAAATTTTAAAAAATAACCACTATAATAAAATGATTGACCATAAAAATACAACTAAAAACATCACTAAAATAAACAATTAAATGGAGAAAGAAAAAACATGACTGCAAGAGAAAAGGAAGAAAAAATGATATATCTTGTGACTAATTTTTGAAAAAATGTATCTTAACTTTACAATTACAAAAGGTTAATGTAAGAAATAATTTAAAAAATGAAATGGAAACTAATTTAAGACACAATATTCCTATTTCAAACCAATACAAACCTCTAGATAGAGCTCAACAAGAGAGTACAAACAAAATAATAGCATCAAAAAATAAATTCAAATATTTTGATTAAGATAAATCGGGAAGGGCTTGATCCCATAACAAAAAAACCATAGAGGAAAAAGAGAGTAAGAAAATTAATCAAAACTAACAAGTTGTGAGATAGAAAGAAACATCCAACCAAGCAAGTCTCCCAAGAAGAGATACAAGTGTTGCAAGTACAAAGGTGTTGTCATTGATGTCAATAGGAAGTCTACTGACTAGTGTTGTCATTGATGTCAATTGTGTGTTAAGGAAGTTTTTCCATGATGAAGATGTCGAGGATATTGAGAAAATTTTTAAAAAGAGGAAAACAGGTTGATGTAGGTTGTGCATGTATAGTTGAGATATTGAGAAATTTTTGTGAGTACATGGAGCTATCTTTTTGTTGTGCAGTATTTGAAGATGAGTTGGTATGAAGTAATGAGCTGAGAAGATGTCTCTGGTACTTGGTTTCCAAGTGCTTTTGAAGAAATTTGATAAACAAAGTAAACTGTGTTGTGCAAGTGTTCATATTGTGCTCCGGTATTGTGCTTCACATTTCTTCTATATTGATCATATTCTTGTGTGGATTTTATATGTTTATGGTTTTCAGAGGTTGTTATATTCAGAATTTGGGTTTTTGGATTGTTGTACAAAGTGAGATATTTTCACCAATGTGAGAACCGATTTTTTAGTGATGTTTTTTGTGGCCTAGGAGAAATTTATTTTCTTCATGTTTCTTCACTGTTTGGTTTCAGGTTGTGTGGATATGGGAAGTTTCTTATAATGTTTATATCTTTTTGTATCCAAGGTTTTACTTGATTTGGTGTTGTACAGAGTGAGTTTCATTTGTCAGTATGTAAATAAGGTTTACTAGTTGCTCTGAGTTGAAGTATTTGAATAATGCGAGCTTGGATGAAGTATTTGATGAATCTCAAGTAGTTTGTGGATTATTCTAGATTCTGTTCAAGTGATTTCTATTGTTTGGAAATCTCAGATTGATTTAAGGAAGCGTGTACTAAATGATTATGGTGTTTAAAATAGGTATTGGTTGACCTTGTGTTAGCACTACATGTGAGGCTTGTAGAAGTAGATTGAGGTGTGTTGGGATCTATTTAGGTCATAACTAAGGATTTTTGTAGGTTGTCTTCATTCCTATCCACCACGAGAATGTTTTGTGCTGACCTATTTTGAATTTGTATGTATAACGACTAGTTGTTGACATTGGAGAAGGTTTTTGAGGTTGAGGTTGATATAAATAAGTGTGGTTTTGTTGTGAGTTGAAGGTATGAAAGAGAGAGAAGGAATATAGATGCAAGATCAATATGAGTGATGTGTGTGATGTGAATTTGAGTAGAGCAGTGCAAATTTTAGTGTTAGGGTTCCTGAAGGCAAAGAGTTGAAGGCATCCAAAATCATTCAAACAAGATTGTAGAAGTGTGTGAGAAATTGTGGTGGATTCCCTATTGCATTCAGAATTATTCTCTATGTAACAATCTTCTTCTATCTTGTATTTCTTTATGTGGCAGTGAGCCCTAGTAGTGATCCTTTTTAGACAGTGTGTCCTATTGTAGCAGTGAGCCATTGTACTAGTTTTGAAATTACTTATATTGTGATATAATCCTCACCATTGTTTTTCCCTCATTGGGTTTTCCATGTAAATCTGGTGTTCACTTGTGTATGGTGTTGCTATTTCAGTTTATGTTAAATATACATTTCATGTTTAAACACATTAATAGAATAAGGGTTTAATGAATGCATGTGGATCTTATTACTGTTGAGGGTTTTGAAGGTTTAATTTGCCCTAACTGATTCACCCCCCTTTTATTTGTCTTGTTCATTCAACAACAAAAACCAATAACAAGGAGAAAAATCAACAAGACTAGTAATTCTTTTGACAAGAGAAAGGAACTAGAAAATGGCTTTGGAAGGACCCAAAACCAAGAAAAGATAATCAAGGATGTTTGAAACCAAAATTCAATAAATCCCTCAAAAGAGGGGCTAGATGTGACTAAAATCTCATAACATGAGGAGCAATCACGTCGTAATAAGGGATTCCAATATCAGTGTCAAGGTTACATTGAACCTTTCCAAAAATACCACCATTGGCGAGGGATCATGCTCAACAAGATCCATCTCCAACCCCTTGTCGATAGAGGATCATTCGAGTAAATCATACACATTGTAATGAATCAAGATGTCATGGACGTCTTGGCATGGCAAGTAGAAATATCTTGCATTGTGAAAGTGGTATAGCTATGAAGGCTCATAATGCAATTTATGATTCCAAACACCATTCACCTAGAATATAGTTTGAAATTATTGGGAAATTTCATACCAACCTTTCCACAAACACAAAATAGAGCATACTAGAAACTAGTTCTATTTTTCATAACATCACTAATGGTAACTGACCAACAGAATTAGATATACCCTAAATAATACTTTCATCCTAGAACCCCAACAAGAACTCTAGGAGATGAAACCAAATAGGATAAAATTTTATCTTAGTAGCATCAAAACCAAGAACCCAAATTTGTAGGAAAAGAAAAGCCTTACCCAAAAACTAGGGACTTCCTAAAAGAACCTGAGAGAAGTCTTTGATAGCTTTGAAAGAGAAAAGGAGGAAACCATTCAATAGAGCCTTAACACTCAACAAACTAGAAGCAAACCAATAGTCAAAAGGCCAACTATGAATAATGTCAATATTTGGTCCATTCCCCAAAAATCTACCAATAAGAGCATTTTGCAAGCCTTTTGAGGCTATATATAGACACTCATCAGAAACTAAATTAATAGGGGTTTGAAGGACAAGAGACTAAGAAAACATAGAAGGTTCTAGCATCAAAAAACAAATAGGCTTCACATTATAAGGAGGTGAATCATTCTTACATGAAACAGATATGGGAACCTTTACCCTAGAAGGAGTCCCCAAATTGACTCCCTCAACTAGAGGAAGTGGGGACACAACCTTAGAGGTACACCTTCCAACAATAGGGAGAGAACTACATGAACAAGACATAGCATGAAGAACCTTAAGGAGGCAAAAGAAAACCCATCTTTAAAGAGTTACCCATGTCACACTTCATGATTACATTAGGTTTAGCAGGACTCTTGGCTTACAAGTGCATCTAAGCAGCATGTTGTGCATCCAACCAAATTTATAGAAGTAAATCATCATCCTTAGCCACCAATCGAGCACTCCCCTTAGAGGGTACAAAATTTATGTGTGCCAACAAGGAGCTCAACTAGAGATACTTATGTAGCTTTTAAGTCAAGGTCTCCATGTGGACTCTGGAGGGAGAGGGGGCTTCTGGTTCCACCAAAAAATTAGGGGGTAAGCCCTCTATACGAAGGGGGGAAGGATCATTTGGTCCCCCAAAACACTCAGGCTAGAGGGGACCACAAGGAAGGCAATCGAGACCAAAGGATCCTTAGCATTGTTAGCCATAACATGAACTTCATTCAAAGCCATGTGTGACATTTTGGTGGCTTTAATTTTTTTAGAATCTTGGTTTTTGTAGGGTGATCCCACAATAGTGGTTTACACTTTTTGGCCAAACTGGACATTAAATTGAAGTTTTTACTAAAACTTCACTTTCGGGCACCTATAGCTACTAAACCATGAGAAATTTGAAGATGATGCAAACTAGTGATTTGTGAAATTTGTTTGTAGATTCTAAATAATATTTTTAAAATTTTTGGAATCAAATTGCATTTCTTTTTCCATCTCCTTTGAAAACTAGTTTTTAATAGTAAATACCATTTTTAAAGAGTGATGTTCAACGTAAACAACATAACTTTTTTTCTATGAAGGATAAAATTCTTTTTTTTTTTTAATTTAGTTTTGTAACTATGATATATAGCATGTTCATTTGGTTTCATAGTTCTTTATTGAATTTTTTTTCTTAATTAAGTTTTGAAGTGAAACCAATTACAATTTAGACACAGGCAAACCGTATACAACATAACTTTTTTTGTATGTATCAAAATTATTATTTTTTTGCTGGATCAAGGACATCAATACCTAGCATGAACATATTTTTCAAATTTTTTTGATAATCTACTATTTTTCCACATGTGCAGAATAGAGAGCTTGATTTTTAGTGAAAAGCCTTTGTTTAATTAAACAAAAAAATACATAATAAAACCAAAATATATTAAAATTATATTTGATGGATAGCTTGTTCCGAGGACTACCATCATCCAATTGGGTTTATGAAGTTGATTCCATTTTCATCTTCAACCCAAGCTCAAAAAAGATTTTTTTTGTAGAAAATTGCTAGAGGAGAGGGAGTAGGGAAAAAAAGGGGGGTTTGAGCAAACCCCCTTGGACCCCTTCAAGTGAAGGGGGGTTCGCTTGGAGGGGGGGTTCGCTCAAACCCCCATTTTGAACACCCCCTTTCCTTTGTTTCTCATGTGCCAAAAAGGGAATGATTATCACAAATGGGTCACTCAAAGGGGGTTTTCAACCAAACCCCTTTTTGGGTTCATGCAAACGCCCCCTTTACTCAAACCCTAAAAACCCAAAAAAAATTCTTTGGAGCATTTTTACAATTTTTCTTCGTGAAGGGAATTGTAAACCAGTATTATGGGATCATCTTCTAGTTATTCCATAGGTGGTTGAACTTGTTATAGATCTGATTAAATATTCCAACTTTCTCATACACAATAGGTTTCATCCAACACCCAAGCCTAGATTTTAAAGTGATCTTGGAGGGAAGAACTATGTTGGTAGCAACATTGACACATTCTCACAAAAACCAATTTGGATTTTTTGATGGTAACTTTGTTGACTGTCAACAACTAGCCAAATGAGTTGGTAATGCTTTGGAACATATTGTAGCTATAGAGTTCCAAAGGAAAAATAGGCATATAGATCTACGTAGGAGCAAAAATTGCTACATCCTTGTCAGAGATAAAACCTAGTTTCCATTTACACAAGGAGATGAAGTTCTTGAAATTTTTGTCTAGAGACCAAGGGCCCCTATTTAGAATCTTCACCAGATGTTCCTTATTGAAAAATTTAAATAAAAATAGGTCATTGACCATAACACTTACGATGATGCTGCCTTTAAGTTTCTAGGTCAATAAGGCTCATTTCCTAACTTGGTCAATATTGGGTCTAAAAGCAAGGAACTTACTAATAAGGCAATTTTCCATTTTCACTAGCATCACTTTGAGAAGATCATCGGGAATATCTATCACAAGAACTTCATTCTAAAAATAGAGACGAGGGACATGATGTGTATTGGGGAGAGGGGAATGTTGTCTGATAACTTTTTCCACAAACGAAACAAGGTCCTCCCCCTTGAAAAGAGAAGCAAAGATTCCCATATCCACATCTATGCCAAAAATTGGGGAGACCAGGGGGTCCCCCTAGGACCCCTACTAAGGAAATCATGTGTTGGAGCCCACAAAAAAAATTAAAGGAAATAAAACAACAAAACATGTGAAACCGATCACGTGGAATAGCAAGACATTGCTTCATTCAAAGAAACAAAGTGTGAACTAGACCATAAATTCAAAAACCTCCACATAGAATAAATTGTTACATGATTTTATATCTTAGAGATTATGTATGATCCTATTAATTGATTTATATGATCATATATATTCATATTGAATTCATCATTTATAGATTAAATTTTCATATGATGCTATGCATATATATTCTATGTGAGTAAGTATATGGAATTTAATATAGGATACACTATGTCTTAGAGATTCTAGATATGATTATATATATTGATATTCAATTATATGTTATCTTACATTTTTTACATTATCTTATGTCTTAGAGACTATATATGATCTTATATATTGGTATGTACAAGATCATATATACTTATATTGAATTCATCATTTATAGGTTACATTGTTATATGGTGTTAAGTCTTTAAGAGATTATGTATGAATTATTATATGAACTTAAATATAGGAAACATTATGTCTTTTGGATTTAGATATAAATTATATATTAATATTCAATTTATAGGTTATGCCTTAGAGATTGTATATGATCCTACATATTAATCCGTAGGATAATATATATTCATATTGAATTTATCATTTTTAGATTATATTGTTACATAATGTTATCTTTTAGATATTTTATATGAATGAGTATATGAGCTTCAATATTTGATACATTATGTCTTAGAGATTCTAGATATGATCTTATTTATTGAAATTCAATTTATATGCCATCTTGTATTGTTATATGATCAGTATTAGATATTCTATATGATCCTATATATCAATATACGATACTCATATTCAATTTATATGTTATCTTACATTGTGTACATGGTGTTATGTACTAGATATTGTATCTAATCCTACATATTGATCTATAAGATCATATATTCTCATATCACATTCATCATTTATAGATTCCATTGTTACATGATGTTATGTATTAGATATTTTATATGATTGAGTATATATATTTCATTATAGAATACATTATGTGTTGGAGATTTTACATACAATTCTATTTATTGATGTTTAATTTCTTATGTTATCTTACATTGTGTACATGATATTATGTCTTAGAGATTCTATTTGATCCCATATATTTATTTATAGGATCATATGTATTCATATCAGACTCATCATTTATAGATTACATTGTTACATGATGTTATTTCTTAGAGATTCTATACGATCATATATTTATTTTGCATCTACCATTTATAGATTACATCATTTCATCACGTGTCTCAAAGGTTGTAGATATGATCCTATATGTTTATATTGATATTCAATTTATATATTCACAATTAAATCACATAGATAAGTGTTTATATTCATGCATTCAATTTATATGTTCACATGCTAAATTACATATAGATAAATTCTCATATATTCATACATTTAGTTTATATATCTACATATTAAAAATTATATATAAATAAATATCTATATTCAAATTCATATTCAATTTATATATCCACATACTAAATTACATATAAAAATGTCCATTTATCAATAAACATCATATATATCCACATGTACTAGTAAGTCACATATAGATATAAGTGCCTATATCAATAAATATATATCAAAATAAATACATTATGTGTAAGTCCAACTGGAAAATACATACATATAATGAGCATGTGTCACTCATCATGTCAATTAGATAATATTTTTAGATGAAGATCAATTTAGTGAGTGAAAAAGAGAAGGGTAGAAATACAATTATGAATTTCCAATTTAAAACAAAAATTGCAATCATATGTTTTTTCAACTCTAATGAGCATTTGGTCTTTCATTCAGAACTCACCATATCAATAGCCCTCTGTCACCTTCTTTGAATAAATTGTAAAATATAATTATAAAAGTATCCATAAGAATTGTAGCCCAGTTCCAAGAAGGATTTGGATTTAAGAAATTTCAAATACTAAAGCAAATAAATTTTGAATATAAATATGTATTTTTCTTAAAAGAATTAGAACTTATGTCCTTATAAATTGTAAGAGAGCAAAACTCACACTATTATGATATGTGAATATTGGAATTTGGGACCTAATTTTTTGGTGAGACATGTCAGATTGGTCGAAGCTCTTATATAGAGGAAAATAGAGCAGGAAAATTTCACAAGCAATGATAGTGTAAAACAAGAAAAATATTATGTGAATGGGTTGATGAAAATTAGGTTGGTTGATCAACCGAGCTGGAAGCCTAACGAATTCACCCTTAATTACAATAAAAAAAGAATCATTTTCTAATTTTTTGAAAATTTTATTTTATTTGTGAAACCCATGACAATCCAACTTGATAAAATCCCCCTTGTTTACAGTATAAAGGACTACTTTGAAAATTCAATTACCCAATAAATCAGTAATCCAATTACCAAATGAATCAGTACTCCAATTACCCAATGAATCTATTGGGAAAAGATCCCAGCTAAAGTGGGAAAAGATGAAAACACACACAACAAAGGAAACAACACAAGACAAGGAGGTAGAATATTTTCTATTTCATTCATACACAAAAGATTACAACAAAAATGATTACATACAAAAATTAGAGCTAAAGCTCTATATATTCTTTATACACAAAACTATGCATGTCCTGGCACACTGGAGCTTTATGTGTGTTGCTGGGTGCTAGTGATATTCTGGAGCATTGCTCTCTGTCAAAGTCTTATGCTACTGTAGGTTCTCTTGAACATTCCCTTGTTCTTTGTTATGTTATGTTGAACATTCCTCCTTGTTCTCCTATTGCAAAAACTAACTCAAAAAACATTCTCTATTCTTGCTTTTGTCTTACTTGCCTTTTTCCAAAGTCGCCGCTCAAATTCAAATTCACCTACCAAAAATAAATTGCTGCCAAACACATTAATTGGGACAACAAATATCTAACAATGAAAATGTGGGGAACGATCCAAAATGGATCTCATCTGACTGTGCATTAAATGCACTTTCCTGTTGCTTCTCAAGATTAGATATTCCAACACTCCCCCTTAATCTTGAGCCATTTTGTTTTTCATCACCATTCAAAGTTTCTGATGCAAAAGTTCTTATTTTTCTTCACTCTTCAAAACTTTCGGCACAACATTTCTGGAGAAAAAGTTTTGGAGCACTAGAGAAAACTTGTTTGCACTTGTTTTGCGTTCTGGAGCTATCTTGCTTGGACCTATCTAGATTTCTAGCGCTTTTCTTAACTGAAGTTTTGATGCATCGACACTTTTCTGAGTTTTCCAAAAATAAAGTTCTGACACATTCCTTCATACCAAGCCTATCTCTTAGGCATTCAAAGGAGTCTTTTGGCAATGGCTTTGTGAAAATATTAGTGAGCTACTACTCAGATCTGCAACATTGAAGTTTAATCTCTCCATGCTCCACCAACTCCCTTATGAAATGGTAGCGGATTTCAATATGCTTGCTTCGTCCATGAAAGATGGGATTCTTAGTCAAAGCAATAGAAGACACGTTGTCACAAAATATGGTTGTACCATCTTCTTGCTGCTTATTGAAATATGCAAGGATCCTTCTAAGCCAAGTAGCCTGACATGTTGTTGCATTTTCTACTATGTACTCCACTTTAGCTGTGGAGAGAGAAACTATGGGCTACTTCTTTGATGCCCATGATATTGCTCCTAAACCCATGTGGAACAAATATCCTGATGTGCTCTTCTTATCATCTATATTTCCTGCCCAATCATTGTCTCTATAACCAACTAGCTGAAACTCATTGGAGGTGGTATACATAATGCCATAGTCTTTCATGCCATTGACACACCTTAGAATTATTTTTCCTGCTTGCCAGTGTGCATCCCTAGGTTGCTCCATGAACCTAGAAATCAAGCTAATCACATATATCAAATCAGGTCTTGTTGTTGTCAAATACATGAGGCTTCCAACCATGCTCTTGTAGAGGGTTGGGTTAACATCACTGTTGCTATCCTCTTTGCTTAATTTCAGACTTGTAGTTATTGGGGTTGGGGTTGGTTTGCTATCCAACATTCTAAATCTCTTCAAGATTTGTTTGGCATAATTTATTTGTGAAATAAAGATGCCATGCTCTATTTGTTGGACCTCTATGCCTAGAAAATATTTTAGTAAACCTAGGTTTGTCATTTCAAACTCATTTTTCATTGCCTCTTTGAAATTAGCAATGAAAAGATTACTATTCCCTGTGAAAATTAAATCATCTACATACAAAACAACAATAAGAATCTCACCATTGGCTGCCATGATGTAGAGTGTGGGCTCACTACCACTTTTTCTAAATCCATTTCTTAGAAGGTATGAATCAATTCTACTGTACCATGCCCATGGTGCTTGCTTCAGCCCATAGAGAGATTTTCGGAGCCTATAGACATTGTCTTCTTGCCTTCGGACTTCGTAGCTAGGTGGTTGCTCCACATACACCTCTTCTTTCATAACTCCATTCAAGAAGGCCGGTTTCACATCCATTTGAAATACTTTCCACTTGTGTTGGGCTACAATTGCTAGGGTTGCCCACACTATTTCCAACTTTGCAATTGGTGCATATGTTTCATCATAGTCTCTTCTAGACTATTGTTTGTATCCCTTAACAACCAGCCTTGCCTTATGCCTCTCAACCTTACCATCAATAGTACATTTGGTCTTATGGACCCATTTAACTCCAATGACTAATTTCCCTTTGGGTAAATCAATGAGCTCCCATGTCTTGTTTCTCACTATATCGTCTAGCTCTTCATCCATGGCCTTACACCATTTTTCTTTTTTCACAACTTCTTCAAAATACATTAGATCACTATAGGAAAACATAGCAAAATTTAAATTGTCATCAAAATCATCATACCTTGTGCTGTCATAAATTTCCCTCATGCTTCTAGTCTTTCGTGGCATCAATGATGCAATTGTAGGGTTAGAATTTCTAGAGCTGCTTGACTGTTGGAATGAAGAAGAAGATTTTTTTTGTAAATTTTTGACACAACTACCCTGCTGAAAGTTTCCAGAGCAATTGTTCTGCTGAAAGTTTTGGAGCTGCTGCTACTATTTTCTGAACTGTTACCTTATTATAAAGTTCTAACGCATCTGCCTTCTGTAGCTTCTTCATCCTCAAAGGGTATTGAGATAAAAATACCTATGTTGTTGTCCACCATTCCATCCCATGACTCATTTTCAATGAATTCAACATCCTTGTTGATCACCACTTTCTTGGTGATGGGATTGTACAATCTATAGGCTTTGGATTCTTCACTATAGCCTATCAAAATGCATTTTTCACCTTTTTCATAAAATTTATGCCTTTTCTCTTTTGGCACAAGTGCATGTATGCCACACGTCCAAATATTCTCAAATTCTCAACACTCCATTTGCATTTTGTCCACACTTCTTGTGGAATCCTATCACGAACGGATTTCATGGGGCACCTATTCAAAATGTAGACCACTATTGCTACAACATCACACCATATTCATTAGACAAATCTTTTTCCTTCAGCATGCTTGCTACCATCTGTGTGATGATTCTATTCTTTCTTTCAACCACTCCATTTTGTTGTGGAGTATATTGGGCTGTGAGCTATTTTTGAATGCCTTGAGACTTGTAAAAGTTCACAAACTCTTGAGAGATGTACTCTCCCCCTTTGTACATTCTGAGGACTTTGATAGAGTGTCCGCTTTGATTTTTTAGTTAAGGCCTTAAACTCCTTGAACTTCTAAAATGCATCTGATTTGTTCTTCAAAAAATACACCCAAATTTTTCTACTATATTCATCTATGAGTGTCATGAAATAAACATTTCCACCTAGGGCTAGGGTCTTCATGGAACCACACAAATTTGAATGCACTAGCTCTAGTGGTGCTCTTGCTCTTCTAGAATGCCCTGATTGAAAGGGCTTCCTATGTTCTTTACCTAGGATGCATGCTTCACACTTTCCATTGGGCTCTACAATTGCTTGTAGGCCCCTAACCATATCTTTTCTAGCTAAAAGACTTAAACTAGAATAGCTTAGATTCCCATACCTCAAATGCCAATGCTTTTATGGGTCTTGAATGACTGTTTTGAAGGCTGACTATTGCAGGCCTGTTGACTGTGCTGAGATTTGCATTTTGAGGGGAAACATCTAGTTCTTTGTCATTTGAACCATTTCCATAACTTTCTTGCTTCCATCCTTGTCATAGATGATGCATTCCCCTTTCTCCATTAGCACTCTATAACCATTTTGGACCATCTGTCTAATGCTCAAGAGATTGTGCTTCATACATGGGGCATAGAAGACGTCATGGATTTGTCTTTCTTCGCTATGCTTGGTTTGTAGGCACAATATGCCCTTACCCATGACTGTAACCTTCTCATTGTTCCCCATTTTTATTTCAGGCTTAATTTTGTGGTCTATGGAGACAAATACATTTCTATTACCACTCATTTGGTTTCTACAACTACTATCCAAATACCAAACTTCAGCACTACCTTGTTCTACAAGATTGCATGCAATAAACACTTGTGATTATTTTTTGTTTTCAACCTTGTTCTCATTTGCCACATTTTCATTTTGACTCCCTTGGTCACACTGTTTCTTCCTACATTCACTTGCATAGTGACCATACTTGTGATAGTAGTAACACTGCACATTGCTTTTATCATTCCTCTAATTTGAGTTGTTGTTCTTCTTTGTGTTTTGGAAGTCTAATTGGGAGGTGCTAGCCTCCTCTTGATTGTTTGAGCCTCCTCTTATAGAGTTGCTTCTACCTCTACCCCTTTGACCTTTTCCTCTGCCATTTCTTCTTCTTCCCCTGCCTCTCACATTGGCTTGAGATTTGAAAGCTTGCTCCTAGGAAGAATTTGCAGACCTATTTAGGTGCTTCTCATGGGTTTGAAGTGAACCCATTAACTCATCAACTATCATTTTTGAGAGGTCCTTTGCCTCTTCAATGGCAATCAATATTGGATCAAATTTTGTGGGTAAAATTTTGAGGATTTTCTCTACAATCCTTTTCTCTTCCATTGATTCTCCATTTATCATCAATTGGTTAACCAAGGGGTGATTCCACAATAGTGGTTTATAATTTTTGGCCAAAATGGACACTAAAATTATTATTTTTAACTAAATCTTCACATTCGGGCACCTATAGCGGATAAACCGTGAGGAATTTGAAAATGATGCATACTAGAGTCTCTCCACATTTTGTCTGTAGATTCTAAAAATATATTTTTCAAATTTTTTGGAATTAGATTGCACTTCTTTTTCCATCTCCCACAAAAACTAGTTTTTTTTCAGAAAATGACATTTTTAAAAAGTGACTCACACCGTATAACACATAAATTTTTTTCCTTGAAGGATAAAATTATAATTCTTTCGAATTTAGATTTGTAACTCTGATATCTAGTGCTTCCACTTGGTTAGATAGTTTTTTATTGAATATTTTTTCTTTAGTCAAGTTTCAAAGTCAAACCAATTATAATTTAGACATAGCGGGACCGTATAACTCATAAATTTTATTGTATGTATCAATTTTTTTTTTTGTTGGATGAAGGACTCCAATATCTGGTGCACTCATATTTTTCAATTTTTTTTTGATAATTTTCTATTTTTCCACATGTGCAGAACAAAGAGCTTCATTTTCAGTGAAAAACCTATATTTAATAAAACTTAAAAAACAAATAGATAATAAAACCAAAACATATTAAAATTATATTCATTGGATAGCTCATTCTAAGGGCTACATGATACCAGTTGGGTTTGTGAAGTCTCCTCCATTTCAGGGCTACTTGATACTAGTTGGGTTTGTGAAGTCTCCTCCATTATCATTCTCAAATCGAGCTTCAAAATGTAAAATTCTGGACAATTTTGGTGCTTGGGAGGGTGAAGGTGAAAAAAGGGTGGTTCGGTCGAACCAAGAAAATATGTTCGGTCGAACATAGGTTTGATCGAACATGGGTTCGACTGAACCACTTTGAAATATAATAAAAAAATGTAATTTAAGGGGGTTCAGTCGAACCTAGAAAATAGGTTCGGTTGAACCCCCTGACATGAATCCATTTTACCATTTTTTTGTTTTGTTTTCTAGTTTATTTTTTTTTGTTTTCCCATTTTTTAATAGTTGTATTTTATAATATATAATATTAATATAAATCTAAATTATATTCTTTTTATATTATAATATATAATATACTTATTATTACAATATATTATAATAATAATAATATATAATTATTATTAATTATATATTATTATAGTAATAATAATATTATAATAATACTATATAATTATTATTAATTATATATTATTATTACAATATATTATAATAATAATATATCATTATTATTAATTATATATTATTATTATAATATATAATTGTTATTATTATAATATTAAAAGTATATAATTAAAAAGTATATATATTAGAAACAGTTGAAAAGCATTTTGGGATGAGTTTTAGATAATTGGGTAGTTTCGTTGAGGGCAAGAACGATTCAAACAAAAGGTTTTTCTTTGAGATCTCATCTAACAATATTGGAAAGGCACAACCTTGTTTCGTTGCCCCTCAACCAAGGTCTAATATGAACATGAACATCTACAGCTTCACACCCAAGGTCTCCTTGACGTTGGTAGGTGTTCTCTTCAACTGTAAATCATAAAAACATGGGTATTGATGTGGAAATGCGTATTAATTTGATTTTCTTAGGATAATTTTGTTTGTTTATAGATATAAGTAAGTATACATTTATGATGGGAATTGTTAGACAAACAAGTAACTTGGAAGGAAAAGGAGACATGTTTGGCAGCAGTGGTGGAGAGTCTCAGCTTGGGATCTACAGAGAGATGAAGAGTATGAGAGCAGGTCTGGCAGTGACAACATGGAAGGGAATGGATCTGGTGATGAGCAGGAAGATAACCATCCCAAAAAGAAGCATTATCACATGCATACTCCTCAAAAAATTCAAAAATCCCATATGCACCAACTACGCAGGACCTGATGTTATTGCAAAAGTTAGTCTTCAAGAGTAGCAACTACTTATTGAGAATATTCGGTTGAAGTCTGTTTGCACAACCTAACTAATTTAATGATGCATATTTCATATTTTTGTATTCTCAAATGCAAACTATGGTTAAAATGATAATGACTCACTCCTTTTTTAGCTATATCTATTCTAATTCTAATTTATTTACAACCCTACGAACCTCCTAGATTTTATTCCCTCTAGAAATCATTTTAGTGCAGTGATTTTCCCACCATGATGAAATTGCTTCATATCATATACTGTATAAGATTTAATCATATACTGTATAAGATTTAGATACCCAGAAGGTTATTTTGTTCTCATGCTTTAAACCACCTAAGCAGTGAAGTTGAAGATTCGTTAGCTTTGTGCTTATGGGTTTTCTTTAACTATTCTTATGTTTTTTATAATGCCTACATGGAATTTTTCATCTGGAGAGAATGGCAGCTATGGCTGGAAAATTTTATGGAAGGCCCATATCATTGAATTGAGAGAGAGATATGGAGGGAGTGGGAGAGAGAGGGAGTGCAGGGGTAGGAGGGAGAGACTTGAGAGAGAGATGTGGAGGGAGTGGGAGAGAGATAGAGGGTTTAAGGGTTTAGGGTTTAAGGCTAGAGGGGAGCTCGAGATAGGAGTGAGTGAGTGAGTGAGTGAGTGAGAGAGGGTTTAAGGGTTTAACCTGCTTACTTGGGTAGAGGGTAGAGGGGATCTAGAGATAGGAGTGAGTGAGAGAGATATACTTGAGAGAGGTAGAGTAGGTAGGAGGGAGAGACTTGAGAGAGAGTGAGCATGTGAACTTGGGAGAGAGATAGAGGGTAGAGGGTACAAGGGTTTAAGGGTTAAGGGTAGAGGGGAGAGAGGGAGAGGGGGTAGGAGGGAGATAATTGAGAGAGAGAGGGGGGAGTGGGAGAGAGATAAAGGGTAGGGGGTACAAGGGTTTAGGGTTTAAGGGTTAAGGGTAGAGGGAGAGAGGGAGAGGGGTAGGAGGAGAGACTTTAGAGAGAGGGGGAGTGGGAGAGAGATAAAGGGTAGAGGGTAGAAGGGTTTAGGGTTTAAGGGTCAAGGGTTAAGGGTAGAGGAGAGCTTGAGATAGAATTAGTGAGTGAGTGAGAGAGAGAGGGTTTAAGGGCTTAAGGCTTAAAGGTAGAGGGTAGAGGGGATCTATAGATAGGAGTGAGTGAGAGAGAGAGAGAGAGACAAAGAGTGGGTCTAGGAGGGAGATACTAGAGAGAGAGGGGGAGTGGGAGAGAGATAAAGGGTAGAGGGTACAAGGGCTTAGGGTTTCAGGGTTAAGGGTAGAGGGGAGAGAGGGAGAGTGGGAAAAAGGGAGAGACTTGAGAGAGAGAGGAGGGAGTGGGAGAGAGATAGAGGGTACAGGGTTTAGGGTTTAACCTAGTAAAGGGTAGAGGGTAGAAGGGTTTAGGGTTTAAGGGTCAAGGGTAGAGGGGAGAGAGGGAGAGTGGGAAGGAGTGAGAGACTTGAGAGAGAGAGAGAGGGATGGAGTGGGAGAGAGATAGAGGGTATAGGGTTTAAGAACCGTTTGGGTAAGTGCACCAATCTGTGACACAATTTAGGTGTCAAATTGTAAAACTTTGAAAAAAAAGGCCGAAATTGGCCATTTGGTGCATGCCAAATGAATCCAAGTCATTTGGCATGTGCCAAATGGAAAAGAAAAATAAAAAGCCCAAATTGTATTTCAAACCCTCATTTGTCTTCAACCCATGGCTTGGCTTGGAGGATTGGAGGTCTGCAACTCGCGCTCGACAAATATCATCCATTATTTGCATCGTTAGCTTGCTATCTTTCACGAGGATGCCACCAACATGTCAGAGAAGTCAAAGATTGCGAAGAGGTATGTATTTTTATTCAATTTATTTTTATTTTGAATTTGATTTAGAATGCTGATTGAAATAGGTTTTTATAATAAAATTCCTTTTGTTTTAATTATCGTGGGAATGAATCTCCACCAAAATCCTTTGAGAATTCTTTAAGTAGTCACCACTCTAGAAGAGCCTATTCAAGAACAACTCAAAACCCTCCATCAATTCATAGGCATCCTCAAGGAACACAAGAAAATATTCTAAATCAAATTGAAAACAATAAAAGAGACATTGAACAATTAATTGGAAGATTAACCAAGCATGCCGAAACCCACCCTTATAGGAGAGGGATTGTTGAATCATTAAAGTCAATTGTATCTCATGTAGGAGAAATGAGCGAGAAAATAAATTTTTGGTCAAATAAGAGGCATGAGATGAGACAATAGTATGCTAGAGGTTTGTCATATGTAGATGTTACAAAACAAAAAATTAGTAAAGCCGACTTGTGTGCTCTATTTATAGACCCGAAAACCAACGCACCTTTGTCTCATACATGCAGGAGGTTCCCCATCCATTGGTGCCACCATGAGTTAATTAAAAATAAATTTTGGGAGCGGTGGTGGATGGTATTTGACCAACCTCCATGCAATAACCATGAGGTACCACAATAATTTTTGAGGAAACTGTATTGTGAGTTTATCCTCAATAAGATTCCAAATCATTTTGACATCTTAGAATTTCGAGGTAGAGGTGGGGGATCCACACATCCTGTTGCACGACGTAATCCACAGTTGGCACCGAGACCCTTGGCCAAACCCATGGTGGAGCATGTCACCGTTCCTTCCATTGTTAAGGATAGTGTAGAGGTGGACATGCTGGATTTGATTGGCTCACTCACCTAGACCATTTACAATTTGTGAGGCCTCTAGTAGAGCTTGGTGTGGAGGAGACGTGTAGGCCCCAAGCTCCACCCCACCATTGTGGTGCTTGTGGTGCAGTTTGTACATACGATTATTGGAGTACTTGGGATGCAGCTACACAACCTACATCAGTTGTAGAGGCGATGGCTTTCACAGACAATTTTTTGAATGATACATTCGACATTGACAATAAAGTAAAATTCAGCAAGTTCATTTAGTGTTGTTTATTAAATTATATTTTGAATTTTAAAAATAAGTAAATTAGTAGAATTTTGATTTTATAAAATTTCAGGGTTGGAGTGTTCATGAGATGTGCCCCATTCCTAAAAACCCTTATTCATTCTCGATGTTGAGTCCATAGGTATGCAAATAGTATTAAAGATATTATTATTGCATTTGAACAGTTGAATTTCATATTTGAATGTTTGTCTCATAACATGCTTTGGATTTCAATCAGTTTCCTGGTGGACCTTCGATCTCCACACATCGCAATTCATTTCCTCAAGGACCTTACCCTCAGGTATCCTTTATTCAATAATGGTGTTGTAAAACAATGTTGGCTAGTTTTCATAATTTTGCATATACAAATCTAAAAAACTAATGAGAAAGACAAACATTGCATTTGTATTCCTTGATCGTGTCACATTATCTTCTCCTAATTCACTTTTTGTTCCTTTATTCCTTTCTAATCCCATCCCATTAACATTTAATAGTTCACCCTACCATTTACTCTTTCATTTACCATTTTCATATGTTGACATCAGACAACCCTAGTGATGTTGGTGGCACGATGGACCATGGAGTTGCTGCAACAATAGCCAGTTTTGATCCATTGAGAGAGGTATGCAACAGATATGTCGATTTGACATTATATTTTCTCTTTTATGGTCTATTATAGAAAATTTTCATGATACTTTTGTGTAGCTTACTTTCTATCTTGATGGTTGCTATAGGTGGTTGTCACTCCAAATCATGGACGTAATAATGATGTAAATGTGAATGATGACTATCTATATGCAGTAAGTGATTACATTTTGTTATATGTGATTCCAAAATTCAATTTCTATGAATTAACATCTTTACATTCTATGGTATCAGTTGAAGGTCCAGAGTCAAGAGAGGAGGACTAGCGAGCATGTGCGAAAGACCAGAGAACCAACAGTCACTCCATCCAACCAAAATTTGAAGGCAACACGGGATCTATTTCCTTCCCCTAGAGGGAAATGATTGTATTAGGGTTGTTTGTTGTATGCCTATGTGGAATTTTGGAACATATATTTTGTACAAGCGATATATACGTGACATTTTATGTCCATAATATGGCTCCTTTGTACTAAGCATGTATGTCTTTTTTGGATATATTTTATATACTTTTATCAATATATATCATTGTATATACCTTACGACCTTTTGATTAAAAAAATCTTATTTTGCTACTGCCATTCTTGAATGATGTTATCATGCGTATTGTGTAAATTGTATGCTTGAATGTTGTAGGCATGGACTTTGTTTACATCTAATGCTTAATTAATTACTGTCGATTGCTCAATAAGCTCCATCTAAAGTGTATTGTGTAAATAAGCTTCATTCCTGGTGGTTTGTATCCTTTGGAATGCTTCAATTACTTGTGCCTCACTTATTCGCATGTATGCTTCACTTATTCACATGCATACATCATGTATAGTGTGTGTATTCACGTGTATGATTCATGCTTTGAATGCATAGCAACAAAAATATTTTGGGGAAAATTTTGACAAAACAAAAGTATAAGAGTTTTTTAAAAAGTCGGGAAAAAATCATATTTAAAAAAACATAAAAAAATGTAGAACAAGAGATAAAATATATTTATTTTGAAATTGAAAGGTATTTCCATAGCATATAGAGATATAGAGAGCAAATAAAATAAATATTTTAACTAATGAATTGTAAAAAATAATTTTTTGTAGTTTCTATTCATATTGTTGATTACATTTTATTGCACATCTTTCAAAGTCAAATCATTACTTCACACCGCATAACTAATAACTAGATGCTGATAGATGACAAAATTTCAATTACAATATAGTTTTTACAAAGTCAACTTAAGCAGTTATGCAATTACTTCACATTGCATAACTAATAAGTAGGAGCATCTTCCAATTGCAATTTGTTATAATGGCATTCTATGAGGTCATATTTCTTTGATGTATTTTATCAAATAGTTCACTGCCTTGTCTATGTTACCACAATTTTCATACATTTCTACCAAAGTATTTTGTCAAACAGTTCATTGGATTGTTGCTATGGCTAAAATCATAAAAAAAGTGCTTTCGAACAAGCTATGGATGCTTGGAAATTTTTTATCAAAATCATAATAGCAAGCAATGCTATAGACAAGGCAATGAACTGCTTGAAAAAACTGCTTGAAAGAAATGTGGTCTCATGGTGATGGAATGCCATGGCATGCAAATTGCTATGGATTTTCATGCCATTCCATCACCATGAGACCATGTTTCTTTGAGGCATTTTTTCAAACAATTCATTTCCTTGTCTATGCTACTACATTTTTTGTACATGGTTACCAAAGCATTTTACCAAAAAATTCACTGGCTTGCTGCTATGGCTAAAAGCCTAAAATAGTTGCTTGCAAACAAGCTATGGATTCTTGGAAAAAATCTATCAAAGCATAATAAGAAGCAATAGCATAGACAAGCTAGCAAACTATTTGAAAAAATGCCTCAAAGAAATGCGGTCTCATGGTGATGGAATGCCATGAAAATAAAATTCCCTAGATTGTCATGGAATTCCATCACCATGAGACCACATTTCTTTGAGGCATTTTTTCAAATAGATTACTACCTTTTCTATGCTACTGTATTTTTCATACATGTCTACCAAAGCATTTTATCAAACAGCTCACTATCTTTCTACTATGGCTAGGAGCCTACAACAAGTGCTTCCGGACAAGTGATGGATGCTTGGAAAAAAATCTATCAAAGCATAATAGTAATGGAAGCATAGACAAGGTAGTGAACTGGTAGTATG
>VDFB02366790.1:0-23301 GCA_007258455.2 Sequoia sempervirens | reverse complement strand
AATTCATCACACATATTTTTGTTAAAATAGATTGAGAAAAAAAATGCATGGAGCAGAAATCAACAATTCTTAACTTTCTGTTTGGGGTAAACTGTAAAATAACTACAGAAATCAATAACATAAGCTTAAGTAATCAAGCATCCACTCATGAAATACAAGCATTGATGGGGAGAGTCAGAGAACCCCTATGCGGTAGAAAACTTCAGCAAATGGGAACCTTATTATTCCTTCCGGCACACTATTATAGAGAAACAGGGATCTTCACTTACTATTGGACAACCTGAACTGTGACTTCATATTACAAAAAGACTACATTAGTTTCCCTTGCTTCTAACTGCATTCCTTTTGTCCTCAGAAATACTTCTGAGGACTTTTTATTTTTTTTCTCTTCATTAACTCTTGCATAGGAAATCATTTATTGCTAATTGCATGGCCCATTTCAACTGCACACAAACAAATCTAGAGGCTGTTAACACTCAGAATATTGGAAATTTTGAAATGAGTGATCTTCTCACATTTCCAAGTGTGTTTGCATATTCAAGGTAAGGTGGTTAGGACCCTTTCAAATAAGAGAAGTGTTAGAGAATGGGTGCATAAAGTTGGAAAAATTAGACAGTACCTTGATGAAAGATAGTATTAACAGATCTGAAATGAAGCCATACAAGGAGAGACAAGAATGTTTACTGCCTAATTTGAATTGCTTAAATATCACAGAGTAAACAGTATAATAAATCTCAGAAACTATAAGAATTCACAACAGCAATTACACAATGATTTCTCAATATATTTCATTCATGAGTTATACAAGTTTTGTTCAGTGAAATAAGAAATTCCATACATGCTGTCCCCCGTTCTCATTTACAAGAGGAGTATATAAAGTGGCCAACGGTTGCTGAGAATTACCAACCGCCAACTTCCAGCCATTTACATCCGAGAACTAATTATTCTGACTACAATTAAAACTAATAGAATTATTTTGCTAACTACATGAAGTTTCCCTCAGAATAAACATAATAGATTGGACAGTCGAGGAGAATGAAGAAGTAAGCATGGAGTGGCCTGTCATAGAGAAGCCAATTGGCACCAACATAGCCCAAACACATCCCCATCTAAAAAAATGTTTGTTTGTCCCACCAACCAAATGGATAAGGATATATGGCAAGTGGAGACTGCATGCACCATATCCTAGAGAGAGAACATGATACACTAGTTATGAATTAAACATAGATGAAGCATGATGAGACTGACACAACAACAAAATAAATGGAGAGGATTCCCGTCAACCAGCTGAGGAGTACCTAGAACCAAATGAGGAACAAGGCCCCAATCTTCGACCATTGATGATGGCCAAATGATACATGGTAGCAGAACAATCAAGGTATGATGAGGCTGTAAAAGAATATGCAAAGAAGCATCATTTATTGCCACCACCAACAACAATACCAAGTTGTAATGTCCCCTTCTTGCACCTGATCAATTTGGGAGTTCCATTAGCCTATTCCAAGGTTTCCGTAGGCTAAGTGGAGTTGGCTAGGGGACTCAGAGCCTGTGTTGGACTTCGTGGTGGTTTTCAGTGTTTCCTAGTAGGGGTTACTATTTCTAGCAATGGCCATTTTTAGCACTTACTATTTAGTTCCAATGTATCTCAGAATGTGCCAGTTTGGTGTTTGGGCACACTTACTATTTTTAGTAGTTTCTATTTTTAGTAAGTGTTATTTTTAGCAGCTAAAACTAGCCTCTATTTCTCCAACAGTGCAATATTTCCTATTTGGGCATTGGTGAGTTCTAAGGGTAATCAAATTAATACTTATATTTTCGTCACTTAAGTTCTATTATAGAATTACTTTATAAGTTAGGGTCATGTATTCATAAAAAGGACCCCTTGTCTTACGCCTAGGAAAAAGGTGAATTAAGTTGTTTTTAAAAGAAAATTTGAAGCCTCCAAATGTGGACGCCAAACTTGGGGGAGGCATAAGGGAATTTAAAAATAAATTAAAAGGATCATGAAGGGGGGCGTAGCATTCTTCGAGGGAAAAGTGAATTCAAATTTGTGTTGCCCTAATTTCCTCCCCTCTTCTATATATACACCTCTTGGGCTCTCATTTTCATATCTCTACTTTGGCAACATAACGCGATGTTGTTGGATTGTCTTTAGGTTTCCATTTCTGTGGGATTGAAGATGAAAACCCTCATCTTTAGTCCCTAGTTTCAGTGGTGAGAGATCTACCCTAGCCGGTAGGAGTGATTCTACTTTAGAGATCACCTTTACATTCACAGATTTTTTTATTTTCATCATTTTGGAGGTTTCAAAATGAAGATTTTCTCTGTGTTCTGATGTGGGATCGAAGGTTTTGGTGCGTTAAATGATTAGCTTCACTTTAAAGTGTGTTGGAGGTGTTGGAACTCATTTTTCAAAGGTCTAATATACATTTTCAAAGTTTTGGAAATTCACTTTTCACAGTGGCTAGAAGCACCTGAAGAGCACACAAAAAATACTGAGGAAGGGGGGAGGGGTGAATCAGTATTTTAAAACATTAACACTTAAAACCATTAAAATCAACAATCAAAACAGTAAGATCAAACATTTGACAAGAAGACCACCGCTATCACGTGGAAAACCCTTTCAAGTAAAAAACCACAGCAAAACTATAGTTTTCATTAAACTTCAAATGGGCACCAACCCAGGAGACTACAATCTCCAGATTACAAAAGTGAGCACCAACTCACTAGAAGCACCAACTTTGAACAACTGAAGCACCAACTCCAACGTGAGCACCAACTCACTAAGAAATTTCACAACTCTACAATTTTGATATATTGACTCAAAATGGATCCTTCCACGCGCATATTCTCTTCAAACTGAGAACTATCATAATATGAACACTACTGAAATTTGAATACTACTAAAATTTGAGTGCTACCTCAACAATCTTGCAACTTGAAATAGCACAACTCATACCTCAAATCACAAAAAAAAAAAATTCTATAATGGATTCAACTTGAATTCAAAATACGATCACATGACTTCCATGCACAGAGGCTCAAATTAACTCTTACAGCTCACACGGCTAACATCTTATGCAATCCGCCTTTAAACCCTTTCATCCACCCACAAAACTCAGCTTCAACACTTTTCCATATGAAGTCAACTCAAAAATAATGCAAGAGCATCACCAAAATAAGAATACGGCATAAGAGTTTTGTTTTCAAAATAAGGTGACTTTTTCACTTCTCCCATGCGAATCACCCAAACATTGTATGCAGATGAACACACTTAAAAATTGTGACATATCTCCCATGTGTGTATCTGAAGATAGATAGCACGAATCCAAAAAAGATGCAATGAAGAATACGATAGAGGCTATATTTTAGACCATTGACACTATTCGCAATATCTGGAGAATAAAGTCCACACTGATAAAAATGGCACGAAGGCATTCATTCAACACTACCACGAATTCCATGCAAAGCAACTTAGAATTAATGCAATCATTACTATGAAGAATACGACAAAGAAAGAATTTATTAAATTCTTTCATAAAAAATGAAGTCAACGAACCTCTTTTCCCGTGCCTCTGAAGAATAATATTTGCACAATTCGAATGCCACAAAGAGCCTTCTTCTAGCACAGCCAATAAAAATATCAATACAAGGAATAAAGACTCTACCACAACGAATAATCTCTCCATGATCTAAAGCCACCCTCAACGAATTCAACGAAGATATTTTTGCTATTAAAAATCTATAGTCATCGCCTTGAATAGAGCCATCACCTTGAATAGAGACATTGCCTTGAATAGACTTAAATTATCCCTGCACAGCAATTACACACCCACGTCCTGCTGAAGATGCACATCCTTGTCAATACACATCCACGCAGGCATTGATTCAGGAGGTAGATTAATATTAGCCGCTACCTTTAGGTTATATCATGTTTCATAAAATATAAAGGAAACTACTAAATCATAGGAAACATGATAAAATATTTCTGAAGAGTAGAAACATGATCAGATTACCGACCCAAGAAAAATGATAAACCTTTGACATCAATGACAAAATATTCAACAGTACCAAATTGTTCATAACTCCATTGGTGATCGGAAACGTGTTCTGGGTATTGTTTCAAAAGATTTATCATAGTTGAGCACCACATTTGGAGTGTTCATTGGCAATTTTTGGTGAAATATTGAATTTTAGAGGCAAATCGCCCCTCCTAGGGAGCCATGCCATTTGGGAGTTGATGCACAGGCAGGTCTGCTGTTCTAAAGGCCTAAAATCTGCCTATCTCGAGGGTTCGTGCAGCTGTTAATTGGTGGGAGATCGCGGTGTCTCGTTAACTCCTATTGTAGCTTTTGTGTTGTGCAAGTTTGAATGCATCTGCTGCCCATGTATGACTTTTATCAGGTCTAAGAATCATTGTTATCTGCTGCCCATGTATGACTTTTATGTATGTCTGATTTCATTTGTTATCATTTGCCAATATGATATGTAATGGTTCAATGTGAAGATAATGCAATTTCATGGTTCATTTCCCTTCCTTGCAATGTTTCCTATGAATATTATATTGTTGAAAACACTTGAAACAAGAAACAATCTGCATCTACATTACACTTAGCAAACAAACAAAAAAAATTAGGGGTGGTTGTTACACAAGCACAACCAGACTGTGGCAAACTGTACATAATCCTATAGCTAACCCATTTGTACAAGGTGATGAAGTCATATGGTGCCAGCAATGAGGAGGTAGGCTTATCAATTCTCGCCGGAACATTCATGAATGCATAGTTTTCAAACTCAAACTCAAAGAGTACTTGGCAAGCCCAAAATTTTCAACTTGGCAAAAACTCGCCAACCTAAAAAATACTTAAATTTCTTTAAAAAATACCTTTTTTTTGCATAATTCAGTTACCAAATATATCAAACGAGTTTTAAGAGCATGAAGAAGTGTTTTCTATTAACTTTGATTCTTTACTACATATGGATTACAAAATCGCATCATCATGTACAGTCATATAATTGAATTGGATATAATAGCTAGTTGCTAAGTGATAAATATTATGAATTGATGATGATTGCCTTTGAAAATCATCATCATAAATTTCATATCTAGGCAAGTAGAAAATTACAATTTCCTCTTCCCCAAACTCGTGAAAAATTGGGGGGTAGAGGGTATGTTCCTCATCTCATTTGTGGGTCATTTCATGGCCTAGAAGATTGTGTATGTTGCTCCACCCTACTACTAGATAATAATGACTTCTCCTCCACCATATCAATGTCATCCAATCCAATCTCACCCGCATCAACTGTAGCCACATCCTCCATAACATACCTCTCCAAATCAGTAATCACATCCTCTGTAAACAAGGAGGTCTCGTCATTTTGCATGATCCAATCACTATAGGGATCAATCTCATCTAAATCAATAAGCTCCTTTGGTTCATCCTCCAACTTTCTTGTGACAACCAAGATCATTGAGGCATTGTTGTGTCAACTTCGTACACTTCTTTGTGTGAATGGCATCAAAAAAACTCCATTTGCACTCACAGCTAGAACCACTACAAGATTGAGAAAAAATTTGGAGGCCTAGCCTTTGCAAATTTGGGGTATTTCCACCCCAATCTTCCCACCAAGAACCTACAAATAAGAAATTCAAGTTTTCATAAATAAACAACAATCTATTAGTATTAATAATTGTAATTTATAACTTGCAAGATATAAGGCTTCACTTTTTCTTACTTGGTGTTTGGGTGTCTCTTCCGCATATAGCTAATTGTGAAAAAAACAACCTCCCCCTAGCTGCCTTATAATTCTACAACTTTGAAATGATGAGGTCTCCCACTGCAACTATAGGCATCATCCTCTCAATACATGTGGATAGGGCCTCTATAACCTCCCCATTAGCATCCACAAAACTATCAGAGAAGAAAAACTTGGGATTGAGATAGTACCCCATTGCATGAATGGGTTGGTGGAGTTGATTGTTCCACCTCCAATCAATGATCTCCCAAGTAGGGCCAAATCTATTTTCATCCCCCTCGATATAGTTTTGGATGGCCTCTTTGACCCTATCCATGGCCTCATAAATATATCCCATTGAATTTTTCTCGCCATCCACCAAGCGCAAAACCCTCACCAATGGCTCAGTTATCTACAAAGTACAAAGTAGAAGCAAATTTAAATTACAACTTACAATGAAACAAAAGTTTAAAAATAAAGAATTCAATTTGAAAATTAAAATAGGTTTGAAGTTACCTTGACAATCTCTATAGCTCTAGTTGCAAAATCACCATCAAAGACTATTTTTGTGATCCTTTCTTCATCAACCTTGTTTGAATAATATAAATCTACCGATGCTTGACTCACAAACATTTGCTTCAAGGGATTCAATAAACTGGAAATACTTTACAATGTTAGAAAATTAGGTGCAAACCTTGTAGCACCTGATCGCACAAGCTCTTTCCCCTTGGTGTGATATCTCAACAAGCGAAGAACCCATGGGTGATTATAAATATATTTTGTTATATCTCTTGCTTCTACAATTGGACTCACCCAATCAATTTTGCCTATGTCCTCCAAAAGTAGGTCAAGACAATGAGCCGCACAAGGAGTCCAAAAAAGTGTTTGATGTCTCTCTTGAAGCAATCTTCTAGCCAGCACATATGTCACTACATTGTCAGTAACAACTTGGACAACATTTCTATGCCCACCTCTAAAACAACCTCCTCCAACATCAAGCTCAAATATTATGAATTCTTTATTATGTTGGAGGCATCAACTGACTTTAGAAAAACCAACTCACCATTTGAAGCCACTAAAAAATTGAGTGTGGTTCCTTCCATCTATCCACCCATCTGAAAGAATTTTGCATCCAAACTTTCCCCATTGCTTCTTTTGATCTTCCACAATTTGTTTTGCATCTACAATAGTATCTTGGAGCAACTTTCCACTTAAATCTTTTGGAGAGGGGACCTTGTATCCTCCTCCTACAATTGTCAATGTTGTCACCAAACACTGACTCCTTGCCACATTGAAGGGAAGGTTGTTATAATACCAAAAATTTGCACAAGCCTTGTTTGCTTCTTTGTGCATCTCCCTATTCCACCCAATAGCTTCCAATGAAGGTTGTGATCTTGGTACATTTCTAGGCACAAAAAAACCTTGCAACTAAACTTTGCTCGAAGTGGATGAGGAAGATGGACCACATATACATGGACCATGGCAAGAGCCTACAATGCATTGGATATCTACATCAGATTCTTTTGACAAATTAGGAGCAATGGCTTTTTTTCTGGCTGCTTGTGGCTTTTCCCTCTCCAATTTCTTTTCATCTAGTCCTACAAGAAGGGCTATCATCTCTCACTTCACCTCTTCAAGGGCTACTTCACATGGCTTGGCATCGTGGCAAGGAATGCCTACTAGATGGTATGTTAGGCGATTGATCCCTCCTTTAAGCCTCTCCGTGCACCAAGTACAAATAACAAACCCTTGTACTTGTCCCATTATGCCATATTTCCAAGTGGGGTCATGGCTACCAAGGAGTCTCCTTCCAATGAGCTGACTTGCAATTACTAAGTCTAAACCAGATGTAGAGCTGGATGCCATCGTGATTATATATTAACCTACAATATTGATAGCAACAAAAAATAGAAATTAAAAAAATAACAATTTGAAGTCGAACATGTCTTTTTTCAAAAATCCTGTAAAATTAAAAATACTTTTAAAAAAAATTAATTGAAATATGTTAATGGTAATTGAGTTGAAAAAATTGATTATGATAATATCATCTCTTAAAAGTAAACCTTAAAATGTTAACTGGAACCCTATATTAAAAAAAAAAGAAAAAAATCAGCATAAATCGTTTTAAATTAATCAATCCACAAACTTCAACAAATAGAATCAATTTAATTCAATCATTTTGATTTAACATACTAAAAAAATTATCAAATGTAAATCATTCATAAATTTAAATGGTTAGAAAAAAAAAAGGAAAAAAAATTAGAACTAGCCTGTTGGAATCTACAATTGTAGAATTTGTTTTTCATAACACTTAAAATAATTCACAGTTTGCTACCAAAATCATGCTTCCTATTGTTTTAAAAAATGAAAAAACAAGTCAAAAACATGTCAAAAATGTGTCTAAGCCTATGTTTTAACCCGCACAGCACAAATCAACCTGCGTTTAAACTTTTTGGAGCATTTAATTCACATTTTAACCCTGTCACATTTTTACCTCGAGATTTTTAACCCTAGGTCATGTTGGCACATTTAAATTTGCGTTTTAACCCTTTGTCACATTTTTGACTCGAGATTTTTAACCCTAGGTCACGTTTCACCCTAAATTAGTGTGTTTAAAATGCGTCATGATTTGTTTCCGTTGAATCACCTAAAACCCTACGAGTTTTTTGCAAAAGTCAACGAGTTTACGGGTGAAAATCAGCCTCCAAAAATTGCAAGTTAAACCCGTGTTTGCTCGTGTTGTTGAAAAACCCATGAGCACTTGACAACTCGGCAAGTACTTGCAGGGTTTTCTATCTATGAATGAATGTATGGAAAAAATCCTTATGGTTGACGAAATATTTGAATTAGAATATATCAAAATATGTTGTGTAAAAACAAATGTTATAAACAACCATACGACACCTGCATGTTAGGGCATGAAGTGGAGATAAAATGAAAAAAAAATAGGTTCAAAAGGTGAAAAAAGAAAATTAGAAAAAAAAGAGACAATGGAAAGGAAAAGGAAAAAATATCATATTGAAAATTTTAATTCAAAAAATGAAAAATAATAATAATAATAAAATGTAAAGTCCCTTGACAAATTTGCCTTAGAACTTTCAATTTAAATGGTTTGGCATTTTGTCAAACACTTGGCTTGCCATCTCTTTTCAGCATATAGATGATGTTTCTTTTGACTTTTTCTTATTGTAGACAAGAACATGCATGAATAATCTCTATATTGAATAACCAGCTACTATAGAATGTAATTGACTGAAGTTACAATGAGATTTTACTTCCATCAAACACCTAAAGACTTACAGCAAGATAACTATTGTTCAAATACCTAGATTATTATGAAATGCAATGCTTCTTAATGACTAGAATACTTAAGTTCTGATTTTTCAATACTCTATGATGACTGTGATGAAGATGCAACTATAATTTCTTTTATAATGAGCCAGTACAGCCAACAGTCATTTTGACAAACAGTTGTCATGCAATCCTTACACTTCACTATTTGACTGATAATAAGATGCAGATTGGATTTATTAATCTCAGCTTTATTACAATCAATTCTGCGATGAAGACCTGAACATGCTAAGGCCCTTTCAAGACAACATAAGGGCGATACAAAGACCTGAAATTGATATCAGCAATATAAGAAAAGATTACAGACTTTTTCTGTGTATTAGATCACACCTGAAAACGCATCCAAGAAGTCTTTATGACTGAAAGAATGCAAGCGATCTGCTCAAATGAAGGTTCACGATATGCTTCATGTAGACAAACAGAAATTCGCCCAGACACTGCCCTCTATCAATGCTTAAAACTGAATAGAACTTCCTTCAAACCACAAGTAGAAGTTCCATGAATCTGTCCTTCAATGTCGCCCAGAATTGTATGCAAACTCCAACAATAAGTTGCCTTGAATGGAGATGATAATCTCCTCCTAATATGCCATGATTTCTTGCAAGGAAACAATCTTCTAACCTACTGCAAGTGTGCCTGGGGGTTTCTAAGAAACCCACGATTTTATTCCAAGACTACAATCAACTTCCAGGAATGAATTGTTGTATCTTCTTGCACAATATAATCCTCCAACAAAAAACAGAATTAAGCTCTTCAAATGGAATAATAATTGTAACAATAAATCAGCTATTGCAACTATGCAAAACTCTCAATAGAATGCAATAATAAATCAGCTATTGCATTAAATTAAACTCCTTATTCAGAAGTGCAATAATACATCAGCTATTGCACCAATTCAACTCTTGCGATGAAGCACCTTGTTGGTTGGAAATTTTGTATTCTTGTGAAAGTGTACAAAATTGTGGTTTCAACCACATGTGAGATAAACTGTCCTATTTTCAAAGGGAAGGCTCCCCCTTTTCTGTCTATTTTAACAATTCAGAAATACACTCTAATTATAAATCTATTCTAAATCTGGGTGAAACTCTGTCTTTTTCTCTTTTTCCAGAAAAGACACTTATTCTTTTCTCTTGTTTCAGAAAAGAATCACAGCTGAAAATATAAATGATTTATGAAGTAAACAAATAAAGAAGCAAAGTTTCCATAAAGGCACAAAGTCCTCCGTTGCTCCTCCGGGACGGGAAAACAAATTGAAAGCACAAAGTCTTTGACAATTTACTCTCCTATCAACCTTTTTAGATGATTTTCTGGTAACCAAGTACAGTATGTAGCAGCTCAAAATAGAAAATAAAAGCAACACAAAGTCTGCAAGTTACCCCCTTTGTTTGAGCGTTCTATAATAGCTTCAAACGTGACAAACAGCTCAAAGTCTGTAGTATCAAATCTGAAAACTAATCTAAAATTTTAAACACAATTTGCAGCTCAAAGTTTGCAAGATTGAGTTTAAATCTCTCTTGTATAACACCACAAAACTCACAATCAATTCCAAATAATGTCGTCACATCACAATTGTACCAACACAAAGTTTGGAAGCAATTTGTTTTCTTTATTGATTGCAATCTGATTTACATCTAAACTCAAAGTCTTAGAATGCATACACAAATTGGCAGAATTTTGTTGCATTGCCAAAAGATAAAAATTACAATAGACCCTCTCAAGTATTTATAGGAGAGAGGTCTGGAGAAAAAGGTGGGAGGATCTCAACAAACTTGAGAAAATCTCTCAACCGATAACTAATTGCAATTGACTTATTCAAAATTACAATCTTATTGTAATTTGATTACATGTAATTACATTTTACAAAAATGCAAGTGAAAGAAACACTTGCAATTACAATTTTTTGCTTTCACATGTAACTTGTCAAAACAAAATACATAAAACATAATAGAAGTAAATTATATGTCATCCTCTATCGATGAAGTCATCATGTTGCTACAAACTGCTCTTTAATCAACTGTCTTTTCCTTTTCACAATTCTAAGATGTCTTGATTCACTGTCCTATCTCAATAGACCTGTATAGGACTGCATCTCCATGTTACTAATTTCCATAGGTAAGAAGATCTTTTGATGAAGAATATCCTTTTTAAAGATCTCTTGGAAATATCATCATTTTCTCTTGGCATGAATGTCCTTCAGCTTGTTCAATTATTCTTCACTCTTCATAGATCTCTGTCTAGCTTTCTTCTTTCTTCCTGCCTCAGAGATTCATCTTCAGATACATTTTCTGTGACTGGAGCATCTGATTGATTTGGTTCTTCAGGCTGATTGTTTTCATCATCCTTTTTTTTAGTATCTATTATCTTAAAATCCCTTGCAGTACTGCGTTTTGCATGTCTCAGCAAGTTGACTTTAGTGAGTTTCATAGTCCTCAATATAGAAAATAAGATTGGGAATAGTTTTACATTCCCTTTTGATTTTGTTGACCACACCTTTTTCTTGTAAATTCTCTTGTTGGTCCCTTTGCATCACAGCCATGAAGTTATACAGAGGGGCAGTCATCTTTCGACAAGTAACTTCTGCAAGCATCTGAAATTTACTGCTAGGCAAAGGCTGTTTATAGCCTTTTGGAGCAATGCATAGTTTAGTCACAGCAGCTAAACTCTTATAAAGCTTTGAAGCCACTCTCAGGAAATGTTCTGCTGGGAAAGTTTGAAGGCTCATCTCTGTAAAGAGAGAGAGCATGTGAACAAGAGATTCAACTCGAGAGTGCAATGTTTCCAGCTACAAGATAAGCTTTCAGTTTTGAGATAAGCCAGTCCACATCAACTAAAGTAGCCTCAGCAAGTTGCAGTAACAAAGTAGCAATACCATTACTTGTTGAAGAATTTATAGTCACATATACATCTGACACATCTATGGGATCCCTTTCCTCTGACCCCATGACCTTCAACAACTCAGAAGCCATTCTTTGGCCTATAGTAAGATCTAATGGTGGAATGCTTAGGTAGATTGCCAAGGTGGCCAAGGCTCGGGCTGCACCATTGTGCATTACCTTCATACTTCTGTATGTCATCTCGGCCCAAGTACCATGCACCTTTCTAAGATGCAAAGGTAATTTGTTTCCCAAAAATAATGCAGTGCCAGTAAGCACCTCAAACTCTCGGAAGTGTGACAAGCCAAGAAACTGAACCAGAAGTGGACGGATCTTCTTCCATAAAAATAGGTGCACCAGCCTAGTTTCTGAACTTTTATTTTCAATTTCAGATACATCCTCCATTTCAATATCCCTCTCATGTAAAGAATCTGCCTCACTGCTTGGAACAGATAGCATTTCCTCAAATGGAATGAAGGATGTGAATAAACGGTGAATAGAATGAAAGGTGAAGGGATATTACGGAAAAAATGAATGGTATATGAAGAAAAACGCATTTTGAAATGAAAGATGTTTTTATAAAAACGTTTTTTGAAATGCAAGACAAATGAAAACACGTTTTTATCAAATGAAGAATGACATTTCAAATATAAAAGAGAAAAATGCGTTCTCAGCTCAAAAACCATATGAAAGAAAGGCGAGTCAAGAGTGAATAAAGAGAGAGAGACGTCAAAAATATAAGAAGAAAACGCGTTTTGAAAGAGCACGTTTTTGATCATACGCAAACTCAGATTTACACAGTTTCCTCCACAAGCAGATTTCAAACGATTTCAACCTGAATCGGAATTTTTAAAGATCATTGCAAGTTCATACTAAGTAGAAATATCGAGCTTTTGAAGAACAATTGCAAGTAATTTTAACCAAAAGACTCAAATCGGGGTTTTTAGAAGACTTTACAAGTGCTTTAAAATGAAAATCGGGTTTTAGAAATGTCATTACAAATAAGATAAAGAAGATCGGACCTTTTAAAAGACTTTGCAAGCTTTTAAAACAAATTCGGAGCTTTTCAATCACTTTGCAATTTAACTTAAAGTAAATTGGATTTTTATAACCATTCAACAATTTTATTTTTGACAAAAATGAGTATTTTGGATAACTTTAAAGGAATCGGACTTTTTAGCTCACTTTGCAATTTCGGAACTTTTTTAAGCTTTAGCAATTTTGCTTTTTGCAATTTCGGGATTTTTTGGACATTTAGCAATTTTGCTTTTTGCAATTTCGGGATTTTTTGGACATTTAGCAATTTTGCTCTTAAGCCAAAATTTTCCTATTTGCTGAGTTGCCTTAAAAACCCGAAATGGACCAAAAATACACTAAAAATGACTCAAAATTTCACGAAAACGGAGAAGAATGCGTAAAAAGTGGTAACCCAAAGGACTATAGACTTAAAATTGAGATTTGCTGATCTTTGCACCTCGAAATGCGTCCCTAGAAGAGAAAATCTTCAAAACTAATCAAAATTTTGATTATTGTCTTGATTTTAACAAGTCAAAAAACTGGGACAACACACCTATAGAAACCCTGGATGGATTCCTCCACAATCTCCAACTAGGGTTGATCTTTCACAACTAAACCTGGTATCCTAGAGTCTTCAAACCCTCGGACAAGCAAGAATTCAAGCTTCTTACCAAACTGGTATGAGAAGTATAATCCAAGACATGCCCAAAAGGCTAGCTCATAGCTCCTTATAAAGAATTCTTTTGATCTTCTAGAAAGATCCTCCAAGAAGCTTCTAGAATATTTCCAAAGTGACTTTATAATATTTTATTTTTCACTTAAGTCACTTTAAAAAATATTATTTAAGTGAATTTATAATTTATTCTTTTATTTTAGTCACTTTTATTAAATTAATTAAAAATAAAGTACCTTTATGATTTAATTTATTTAGATAACTTTATAAA
This sequence comes from Sequoia sempervirens, assembly GCA_007258455.2. Classification (NCBI taxonomy): domain Eukaryota; kingdom Viridiplantae; phylum Streptophyta; class Pinopsida; order Cupressales; family Cupressaceae; genus Sequoia; species Sequoia sempervirens. Next base: position 9,380 of record VDFB02366790.1, on the reverse strand, counting down.
TAAATAATTTAATATTCCCACTTTATTTTAATTAAAATAATCAGTTAAGTCAACCTTTTGAAATATTATTGATTTTTGGACAACTTAATTAATTAAATTAATTAAATCACTCCATAAATTTGGGGACATCACAGTCCTCCCTTCCCAAAGATTGTTTGTCCTCAAGCAATCCGCAACTGCCAACCAGTCCCACTGCCACCGCACCTGAAGCCAGAGTGGAAATTTGAAAACCAGTTGCACCTGTCCACCAACCACCTGGATCCCAAATAGTCCTGTAGCATATGCTAATCCATAACCTCTGTATGCAACTGGAACCCAAGACGTTGTCAAACTCTATCAACCAATGAAACCACCCATCCAACAATGAAATTCCTAGATCCCAACTCTATAAATCATCCCCATCATGCCAACTCTAAGTACTGTGCTGATACACCTCAAATATCATACATGGGTCCCATGGACAAACTGAAAGTCCTTCAATCTCAACACCAACTGATTTCCGCTACGCCACTCTGATAACCTCTAAAGTCCAATCGTACAAAATCTCAAATCCCTACTTGTGGAAGCAACCTACTAGAGAGAGCAAAGTAAGAGACTTGCAAAACTTGGACTCATCACCTGAAGTCGGAAATGTATCATACCAAAGTGAACCCGAACACCTCTTATTCAACCCACCTCTTTGTGTCATCAAGGACATAGTCAAATCCTATGTATGTGGGTTGAAAGTAAACTGATGGGCACACCTCATAATGCAATCAACGTGAAACTCCCCTGTCTGTGCCAAAGGAATACCAAAGTAGTCATCTGTACTCCACCCTACACTGCCATCAATAGAAGATGACTCACAACTCAAAACAAGATGAGTTGGTCTTGCAGCAACATCATCACTACCTGTTATAGCCTTATCCACAAGATCTCTATCTATTGCATACAAAGATTTTTCTAACTTGCTTTCAAGAGTGAGTAGTGTACCATCATGAATACCATCAATCTCCTGAAAAGAGGCTAGAACAACTCTAAGGTCTAGCGTGAAAGTCTCAGAAGAAACCATCCTCTCCTAATAAGGCTATCTAATGTCAATCTCTGTAGCACCGATGTAGAGCCTTGTGCCCAAATCTCCAATGTCACCTGGTACTATACTCGAGCCTAATGAGTCTGCATTGTCAACCATCCATTCCACACGAAGTGGCCTCCTGTCGTGTCATGTCTCGGACTCTGATGTTGTTTGCTCTTGGTTTTGTTTGGATTTGTTATATGAACTTAAGTGTGTGGTAGAATAATAATAAATACTATGGTGCTTTGGTGTGAAGAAATATGAAAGTGTTTACTTTAAAAGTTGTTTACTAATGAATGCGTTTTACTTTGACGATGAAGCAAAATAGAATAGAATAGAAATACCTAAATTAAAGTATTAAATTGTTTTGATTTATATCATTATGGGATACTAATTTAGTTTATTGTTGTGTGCCTGAGTGCACTTGAGATGCAGATGGTCGAAGACCAAGGGTGTGATTAAGGAGAGGAGGTTAGCTTCTTGACAGGGCAAAACAGGATGTCCTCTCGATCACACACACGAGCACTTAGATTCTGTAATGTCCCCCTCTCATCAGTGATATGTTCTGTCACTCATCAACCTATTTCGGAAGCCCGTAGGCTCGTTTGAGGGAAAATTAGGGTTTCCATGTTCTGAAGTTCTATGGCTTTTTAGGGAATTTACTAATTTTGGCAGTATGAAGATTGTCATCTTTTAGGAACTCATTTCCAGTTGGAGCAATTATCTGAATTCAAGTTTTGGCTTTTAGAAGTTTATTTGGTGAATTTCATAAATAAAGGCATTAATGTTTTAAATTGCAGTTGACCCCTTGGCCTAGGAGAATAACTTCAGAAGTTGTGTTAAAAGGTGGTCATGAAGGGGGACGCCTTCATATGCTTTAAATATTAATTATAAAGTTTTAATGCCTTGGAAAAAAAAAAGGACGCCACAATTTGAGGAGTTGTTTTAAATGAAGTGAAAATTATATTCTTGCAAAAAGGGACGCCATTTGAAGGTTTATTTTTATTTTGGAAATTTGAAGAGTCTCATGTGACTCTTGGCGTACTTTCTTGAGGAATTGAAGAGTCTTCTACTCTTCTATAAGATGAATGCTTTGCTTCAGCCTTGGTATCCATGAAAATTATGCTAAAGTTATGCTGTCGGAATGACAATTGATATTTTGCTTCGAGGATGTCTACCTCCTAGCCTTTCGTCCAATTTCGTGTTTGAAAGATAACACCTAGTTGGCTACATTGCTGCTTCTCAATATCAAACTAGCAGATTAAGGTCCTTTGTTGAAGAATTCTGGAGTTTTAATCAATTTTGAAGTTGCCGGTTCATCTACAGCTGAAGGTGGTTTTTGCTTACAGCTCTTGGAATAAATTTATTTTTCTTGTGGGTATTTTACCTATCTGTTTCTACACCCAAGACTCCCCCTTCCACCAATTTGCAGATTTTAGTTTGGTGTTTCTGATTTTTACTTGCCAAATCACCCCTCAAGGAGGCCGTACCATTCATGGTGCATTGGGAATCGTGCAAAGAAATAAATACTGATTTTTTGTTGCTGTTTCTTCATCTAAGTTTAGGCGCCTATCTTCCAACAGCACATTGGCTTTCGTTTCACGCAAATCGAAGGTATTTTCATTGAGTTGTGAATATTTCTTTGAATTTCACAGTTGCTGATCACAATTTCCAGAATCTCAATTTTATATTAGACTTTATTAATTTCAGTTTTGGCCTCTAATTTGTCACTAGGAAAGCGAAAGAACATTGATAGATTACATTCTTCTCTTCTTGGCTTTATTTCCTATCATTGTAATTCTCGTATTTGCAGACTCTTGAATTGTAAGGTTGAGATTTAGTAGTACTAATCCAACCAGTGTTATTGGGGCAATTACTTGTTTATTTTCATATTTAATTACCCCTAGATGGTTTACCGCCAGTGTGGAGAAAATGAACATTAGCTATCTCTTTGTACCCACTCTCAAGTGGTGAATCCCCACTCTCCAATGGATGCCCGCCGCAGCGGATGAATTAGATTGTTGTAGCTTTATGGCTGGTTATCCGCCTATTAGTTTCAATTTTCAATCAATCACTCCGTCATATGTTAGCACCTCGCCCTCAGTGGGATCTTGAGTGCACATTCTTGACGTTGAGTTTGTTTCATTTCAAGTACTGTTCTTTAGCTTCTCCGCCATACGACAACACCTGTCCTTCCTTGGGATTGAGTGTGCATTCTTGGCGTGAGTCCTTTCAAGCTTGGATTTCAGTTTTAATGCTAACGCTAATTCAATTGGCGAAGTGTTGGTTTATGTTGTGTAATTCTATCGAAAAAAATTGGTTAGCATATTTCAAGATTCATGTAGATTGCATTTAGGAATGTCAATTTTAGTGTGTTTGTTTTGAATTATTTACAAATTAAATAACAATTAGTAAATTAAATAAATAATGAAATGAAAGCATGATGAAGTAAAGGAATTAATTTTAATTATAAAAATTAACTATTGATTTTGGTTTTACCGTGCTGCAAATCTAAGTGAGAATCCTACTTTCTTTAACTTGTGTTAAGTTCTTGTGATAATAAAATTAAATAATAATTAATTAACATTTATTTAAATGTTAGATAAATACTTATTTTGAACGTAGCCTTGGGTGAGTATTTTCGAAAGGTTTTCCTTTGTGCAATAGTAATTGTGGATTATTTTTACATATCTCTTATTTATGAATATGAAATGTAAATCACAAAGTTATATATTTTAATTTCATTTTTAAAGTCCATTTCAAGATTAGGGTTGGAAATGGAAAAGTGAAATATTATTAAAAGGAAAAGAACTTCCCGAGAGAGGCAACGGTTCTTGAAATCATTCTTGAAATTAAGCTCTGCAAATTTGCTCTAATGGCTGCCAAGAAAATGTTGTATCTTTCAAAATAATAAGTTTCAGAATTATTCTTTGGGAGATAGTAGGAAATTAAAGAGTTGGTAAAGCAACTAGAAAGGAGGAAAGAAGAAGAAACTTTCTCAGAAAAACTAGTTTGAAAAGAGGCAAAGAGAAGAATTTTTCTAGAGAGCAACTCCAACTAGAAGTGAAATATCTAGGTTTTCCATTCTTTTTCCATAAATCTTGTTTGAAATATGAAAATACTACTAAAGAATTTGAATGCCAAGTGTTCAAGATTGTTTGCAAAACTGTGAAAATTGAGAAAACCTTCTATTCTTTTGTGTGCATTGAAAGAAATTGCATAATTTATCCCCTTTTAGATTGGGGTTTTTCTCCTTTACTCATGCCAATGTTGTGACCTTTTCACCTTCGCCCCATTCAAAATGGGAACCCCTAATTTTGCTCCATTAGAGGGTCTTTTGGCTTGGGTTTCTCTCTCTCTCTCTCTCTCTCTCTCTCTCTCTCTCTCTCTCTCTCTTTTCTGATGTCCGCCTTTCGAGGATTGCGCCCATCCTTGAGCTTAAGCGTGAAGATTTGGCCAAGTCTGAAAATTAGGGTTTCATCTTTCCTAGTCAATCTGAGGTCGAATAGGGTGAATATATTGGAAATTGAGTTTAACATTGTTGTCAGTGTGCTTCCAGCAGGCTCTCAGCAAATTTTCATCAGATTCTAAGGTACTTACTATTTTTAGTAAGTGTGAAATTACAGGCAATCTATCAACATTTTTGAAATTCCGCCAGTCACACTGAGTTCAGGGCGCATCAGGCTACTCACATGCAAAATTTGAGCGAAAACAGACAACTTACTATTTTTAGCAGTCCAACTTCCGGCACAAATTTCAGGGCTCAGATGCAGAGTTTTTCTTTGCATGTTGGCATATTCCTTCTGGGTTTTTCGAGACCTTTGCGATGATATAACATGCAAAACGAGACAACTTTCAGAATTCAGTCTTCCGAGGCTATTTTTAGGGTTTGCATGTCAGGGTTTCTTTTGAATGTCAGATGATTCCTGATGGGTTTTTCGAGAGCTTCACAGTGGTGTGACATGCAAACGAAGATAACCACTCAGTAAGGAACTTACTATTTTTAGCAGGTGCGTCCCGGCAGCCACTTCCCAGCAGTTCAGAATCATGAGCTGATCGCAATGCCACAGAAACGAAGACAAACAGAAATCATTTGATACGCATGCAGAGCAAATTAGGGTTTCCAACTTTGGGGCCTGAAAAGAGGGATTAAAAGTCAGAATTTTCGAAAACCCGTGTAAACCATCGCGATCAGCATCCTTCAGGCTATCTGCTAGTAAAATTTCAAGTCAAACGGAGCACCTACTATTTATAGTAAGTCATTTTGGAAACTGGCTAAAAATAGCAAGTCAGGTGCATGCGCTGATGTCAGTAGTAAGGTCACGTGGTGAGGAGCACCTCATTCAAATTTCAAGTTAATCAGAGCAGTGGAGCTATCAGAAGCGAGCGTTTGCTATTGATAGTAAATCATCTTCAGAAATGGGCTAAAAATAGCAGGCTGACTAAAAATGGCAGTGTTGACAGGACAACAAGGTCATGAGGATGCAGTGTGCAAAATTTCAAGTCGTTCTGAGCTTCAGAGATGCAAAATTCAGAGGGCTTACTATAAATAGCAGGGCATGAAAAACTGGCGAAAAATGAGGAAAAATTCTAAGTCTGGAACTCCATCCTGCAGCCATGGCAAAATGCGCCCAAGTTAATGGAGAAGCATGGAAGAATTTCTGAGTGTTGAACTCATCCACCACACAGGCCAAAATGCGCTCAAGCTAGAGAAAGTCAAAGAAAAGTCAATGATGTTCATCCAGTAGCCAGGCCAAAATGCGCCCACCTTGAAGAAGGAAAGTTGAAAAATTATTCTAAGTATTGAACTCATCCTCCTCACCCCTCCAAATGCGCCCATTCTCTTCAAGGGGTAAAATGCGACCAAAAGAGAAGTGAGTCAAAGTGGTCAAACAAATTCATCCTTCTCCATAGGCAAAATGCACCCAAAAGCATGCATGTCAAGACGAAAATGAGGAAGGTGAAGGGTCACTCCAAGGCGTGGTTATAAGTTTCATCCACCAGCTATGCCAAAATGCGCCCAAGTTCAAGAAGGATCAAACAAGTCAAAGTTTTTATCCCCCACCTACATGAAAATGTGCCCAAAACAAGGCATGTGAAGACGAAAAAAAGGGAAGTTGAAGAGTCATCCTCTTGCCTAGCTCAAATGCGCCAAGTTGAAGATGGTAAAAGTGAATGGAAGGTGGTAAACAAGGTAAAAGATGGGTTAAAATTTCTAAGGCGTTCAAAGCAAAGTGAATGCTAGGCGTGGTGGAGTTAAAGATTTTTTATTTTTTTTTCTCCAAGTGCTATATGCGCCTAAGGTGATGTGTTAAAGGTGTTGAAAATATACTCCAAGGCGTAGTGAAGTTAAATATCCTTCTACAAATGCTAAATGCGCCCAAGGTGGAGGAATTTAAGTGTTCTAGGCGTTGAAGGTACTAGGTGATGAGAATTTCTTCTGAGGCGTTGGAGCTTCAAAAAAAATATTTTTCAAATGTGAAGTAAAATGCAAAGTGGTAGATGAAAAATAAAACATGCCAGGCGCCTTCATGAATAAATTTTTTTTTTTAAAGTGAAGTTGATGTTTTTCTCACAGGCAAAATTGAATAAAAAATTTTAAGGTGAAAAATTTCCAAGGCAAGATTTTCCCAAGAGGTGATTTCAAAAAAAATTTCTAAGGCGAAGTATTTTCTTCCTTAGAAAAGGAAGAAAATACGCCTAGAGCTCAAGGTGGTGAAATTTTTCTTCGTGGAGCACGAGCAAATTTTCTCAGTGGTGAAGTCAGAGAATGATGATAATGCAGGATGAACTCAAATTTCTCAAGTTGGAGCAACACAGGATGATCACAGGCGAAGAATGGATTTAATTTGATAAAATAATATTTTCTAAGGTTCAAAATTTAAAAATTAAATGAACCCGTTCGTCGGGTACCCATGGATTCGAAGCATTCTGAAGAAAATTCTCTTCTGGGTACTGAACATTTGCGATGATAGATGGATTTCTATGTCTTCCGCACTTCGCCAACACTTTTTAGTGAAGAATTTAATCAGTGCTCAAATTGTGAATTTTCCTAAGGGAGAATTTAAAATTTTCTAAGGCAGAGTGAATAAAATGTGTTTTCAAAACGAATTTCTCCTGACAATGAATTCGAAGTGGGTTGCCTAGATGATTTTGATTGAATTCTTCAATGATAAATTTTCCAGAGCTGAAGAGAAATAAAATTTGAATTCAAGTGACAAAGCTCCGGCTAGTGAATTAAAAAGATGAATTTAAATTAAATTTTTCGAAAGTAATTCAAAAGATGTCAGTCAAAGTCGAGCTTCTAGAAGAGCAAGATTCCTAACGTTGAGAGACAAGTGTCAGAAATACCAGAGAGGGAAATTGAAATTCTGGAGGTGGAGTAGTGGAAGTTTAATGCACTGCCTATACTTAGCTCCTTCTAGAATTCGACTTTTGCTATAAGATTGCGAGATTTCTCACTTCTTGTTCACAGCTGACAAGAATTCGACTTGCTCTGAGAGAGCTGCTGAGGACCAAGCATTGTTGAAGCTTGAGGAAGTTCGAAATTTTTTGCTAAGGCTGAAAGTTCCTGAGTGAGAGGCGTTGGAAGTTGCTACAAGTGTTGAAAAGTTTGAATATTGTTGTTGCTGGGAAGGTGCGAATTTGCTTGTGTTGTGGCCGAAGTTTGATTTGTTGCTGAAGATTGAAGTTGCCAGTGCTAGGAAGGACGCCTTGAGGTGAGAAGAGTTTAAGAGGTGTGAAATTGTTGATTGAAGAAGTATTCAAAGTTGCTGAAGCTTGTAAAGTGCGAACTTGCTGATTGCTAATTGAGATTGCTGAAGACAAAGCTTACTTAGACGTCTTTTCTAAGTGTTGAAGTTTGAAATCTTGTGAAGGAGAAGTCGAGGTTTGCAGAAGGACTGAATATTGCAACTTCTCAAATTTTAAAAAGTCGACTGGCAGCCCTGCAAGGTATCTTATTTATTTTATAAGTTAATTTGCTGATGAATGTTTGTTGTGTTGCAGATGGCTGAGGCAAGAGCGACTGGCAAGGATAACAATGGTGCATCCAAGCAGGCTGTGATCAAGAAGCTGAGTAAGACATTCATGCCAGAGTCAAAGTTCATTTCGAAGTTGGGCAAGCTGACAGACAACAACTTGGGCTCCGTCAACCTAGAGGCCTTCAAGAACAGAATGTTGGGGATTGGAAGTCATCGGCCTTCGACTACTTCGCACAATATTGTTCGAAGCAGATTATATGCAGCTGCTGGTTTCCCACCAGCCATTCAGTGTTCGGAGCTGATGATGGAGTGCACCAATTATTATGAGAAGGATCACAGATCAATCATGTCACCAGATGGCCAAGTGCTAGCCAATCTTACTCCTGCAGCCATTGGTGAAGCTTTCGGGATCCCGGTGCACAGAAATATGGTTTACAAATCCAGAGAGCGAGCTGAGCGATTGTACACTTCTGCATTCGAGAGATGCACGGAGACAATCAACACTCACTGGATGAGCACTCCCAAGCCTTCTCGTACAAAGCTGCCAAAGCAAATCATAGCAGATGACTTGAAGCAAGAATATTGTGACCTCATTATGATGCTGAGCAGAGTTGGTGGTTGTGCACAATCATTCATTTTTGAGCCTTGGATGTTTTACTACATCAACCTCGTGCTAGAAGGGAAAGATTATGTCAATTGGGCCGAGATGATCAGTGATAATTTGCATGAGCAGCTCCCGAGCCTTAGAAGGACGAAGACATTTTACATGAGCTCTTACATCATCTATATGTTGGCACGTATGACGAAGTACAGAGGGATTTCTTACAAGGAACCTGTCGGATGTGGCTCTCACCAATTCAAGATCCATGAGGCTTGTCCACAGTTGCATTTGGCGAGCACTACTCATTACAAGCATGTCAACGATGCTTTCACCATGTACATTACGAGGTTGCTTCAGGAGCGGTTGCATCACAGAATCTCGAGGGAAGCCCAGGAGTTGATTGAAAGGTATGGGTGTTGGTTCATACAATTTCCGAAGTTTTCTTACATTAGGCTGCAAGGTTTTTCATCGTACCCATATAGGCTGCCTAAGTACCCAACCGATAGAATTTTAATGCTAGAGATATCTAGGCAATTGCTCGCCTATGATAAGATTCAAAAGAAGAAGAAGAAGGGAGTGTTGTGACGTTTTTCACACATCGCCCCATTGCAAATGGGGACCCCCCTAATTTTGGCTTTGTTTTTTGGTCGTTTTGTCGATGTCTCTCTTTTCTACTGTCTGTCTTTCCGGGATCGTGTCCGCCTTGAGCTTAAGCGTGAAATTTGACCAAGTCTGGAAATTA
>VDFB02366789.1:0-18947 GCA_007258455.2 Sequoia sempervirens | reverse complement strand
GTGTCCTGAAGCCTTGTGTAGGCCTGATGGAAACGGTCATTGAAGGAGCCAATAGGTTCGTTGACCTCCCTTCTAATAGACATGAACTGTTGGTAAAGCTCTGAGGGGATGATGGGGATCTTGTATTTCTACAAGAAGGCATTCTTCATCAGGTTCCACGAGGTGATGGATCCCCTCAGCAGATTAATGTACCAATAGAAGGCCTCTTCCCCCAATGAATGCAGAAAAATGCGACATGCAACGTCTTTGTGGTCGACTTGCATTTCGGTGATCGTTGTCTCGAATATTTTGATATGCTCCTCAGCTGTTCTTTGCAGATCATGCGGATGGAATTTCGAACAAAAGCCCTCCGAATTCTTGGGCATATCATTATAGACAGCAAAATGTATCGGTGAAGGGTTATGTGTTAGCCAAGCCATGGAGGGTGGTGGAGGTGGTGCTTGCTATTGAAAAATGGGGATTTGGGGCTGTATTTGCAACACAACAACAATCTGAGGCTGCACTTGAGCTATGGCTGTCAGGACTGTGCCTTGGGTTGGATGGGCCGGGAGAGGAGCAAACCCCTGGCTACTGGAGGTAGGAGGTGCAAATACAGTTTGGGATGGTTGGGTGGAAGATGAAGGCCAGCCAAATGAAGGTGAGGGTGGAATGGAGGTAGATCGAATGGTGGAAGAGGAAGAGGCAACGCTACTTCCTTGAGCTCACTTTACTCTCGTAGGAGGCTGTAATTCTTCAAATTCTCCCTTGTTTGGTGTTGACCATAGAACTCTTTGAAATATTTCTAGGGAGAATGATCTGATTCGATCCAACTTCAGTTTATCCTTTAATTTAGTACTTTCACCGTGGCCCTCCTTCTAGCACCAGTTCTGTTGATGGTGTTTTTATGCACTTCTCAGCATAGGCAGTGCATAGGTGCACTACCTCTCTTGAAAGACAATCTCCCACAATCGGATTGCAGAACACTATTCCAAAGTCTCTTGGATGTCAGGTCATGATAGTGCTTAGATACCTCAGTAGTTTTGATGTGATTTGCTAGAATCACAAGGCGATCTTACAAAAAATACAAAGCATGGACACAAAGCATGGAAGTTGGATTTTGAAATGGAGTTCTTAGAATGAGAAGTTGTTATGCACAGGCTGTAGGTTCAAACAGCAGTCTTGGACTTCATTTTTTTGTTGGATTTGGCTTTACAATGTGCAATGAACCTTAGCATAGGTCAGTTACTAAAAAAAAGGTAAAGGGCAAAAGAGAAGAAAAGTTCCTAAGTCTGAAATTAACAATGAATAGTGACAATGGAGTTTCTACAATGGACAATTCCTTAAAACAATATCCCACTTAACCAGGAATTTCACAGTATCATAAAAATTGTGCTATCTTCTAAGGTCTACAAATATTTTATCCTCTATCCACCACATACATGCATGAATCAAAGATAAATGTTTGGGGCAGCTTTCAAATCAAGTCCAGGCTAACTTTGCACAGCTATCTACCATCAGCAAACATCAAAAAGTATGGACAAAGAAATCATCAACATGGCAGGAATTTGCATGATCACCCAATAGCATTCCTAAGATTTATCCAAAAAAAGAAGACAACTAACTAAACAACAATAAGATCTAAGCTAAACATCTGGTATTGGAGAATGAATCAAGTAACATGAGAGAAACGAAGAAAATACACCAAGTTAATGCCTTTTCTTATAAATTTCAGCAACATGTCTTTACAAGAACTCAACTCTCTCTTTGCAAATAAGAGGAGTGCCCTATTTATAGTTTTCCAAAAGTTAAATCAATGGCCAAGATTCACTCTTATTGTGTGGCCAAGATTCATTACAAAATAGGGTTTCACATACTCCAAATAGATTTCAATTTAAAATATATTTTTGTTTCTTCCCTATTTCATCTTCTTGTGGATGGCGCTGTAGCTCCTTCATCCTTTAGTGGATTGTTGTTTTACTGTTGTAGCTACTCTTCAGGAAGGTTTTTGTCTTTGGCTGGGCTATCCTCCTGCTCCTCGGAAGCTATGTGTTCTATGTATTTGAGGATGACCACCTGGAGCTTGTCTATTTCGAGGATCTCACATCGTAATGCCTGATAGCTCCATTCCTTAGCATTTTCTTCCAGCCTTTTCCAATCTTCATCATATTTTGAGCCCTGGTCCCTAAACAGCTCTGATTAGTCGAAGGCGCAGGCAGCGAAACTCAGAAACTCCGTTGTGATTTCTCCAGCTATCTCGTCCTTCATTTTCTCCTAAAAGTATGGTTTGATCTTCTCTGGATCCATTTGCATAGTGGGCATATCATAGTCTGTCATCAGCTTGAGATACCGGGCACATTCCGCCCAGATTTCCTTGATCCACTCAATGTCAAGATCCACCATGCTCAGGATTTGCTCCAACCTCTGCTTCCGGTTGTCGAAGTCTCTGTGCCACACATCCATTAGCTAGTGATCTTCTTTTTTGAACTGTAGCTTCTCCTCCCATGTGTCCTTAGGCATTTGAAGGATGGCTTCGATTTTTGGGAAGGTGGAGTTGTAGGTGGTGGGGAAATTGGTGCAGAGCCTCTTTGTGCTCTCTAGGGACTGCATTAGGTCCAAGAACTTGTTGGCTGTCTGCATAGCCCTACTGATCCCCATGTTCCCAACGAATGAGACCTGTCAGAACTAGTCCTCGGTGGTTTTCTCTAAGTTCTTCCTTCTCTCCATTTTATCTATTTTATCTTTGGAAAGCAATTGCGGTGCAACTGTAGATGTAGTGGGTAGATCGTCCACTGAGGACCATTGTTGTATATAGTCTGTTAATGCTACAACCTACGCGTTGAGCTCATCCTTGGAGATTTTGTTCTGCTTTATCAGGTGCACCACTGTGGCTACCGACACCTCAAAGTGTTCAACCTTTTTCTATTTGGTTGTTGTCCCCAAGTCAATGGTAGAAATGTTATAACTTACCCCAGTTTTGCCAACTGTAGGCGTTGCAATTTATGCCGCTCGAGAACTGGAAGCGTCCATGGTCACCTTGAATCGAACCTTGGGCTTCTTCTCCTTCTTCATTGTGATCTGGGATCGAGCCAAGATGGCTTCCAACCTTGCTCTTGGGTCTTTCAACACTGGAGTCATTTTCTCAACTTGCCTCTCCAACCACTCGGGCACAGCAGACTTCCCCTTATGTGAATCACGGCTACCCTCACCGTTTTAAGTCAAAGGAAAGATTTCTGCCTCCTTCTCCTTTTGGGATAATCCTTAATTTTGGGCAACATCCTCCTCCTCTTTGTCGGAGTCATGAACGAAAATGAGGCGTTTGACAGGCAGCTTGGTGGACAGCTGCCGGATGGGGCTTTCTTCTTTTGCTGCTTCCTCCTCATAAACCACCCTATTGATGGTTTGGTGCTCGTACTCAGGGTGCTCATGATACTCATCGACCTCCTCCTCTACATACTTCAAGGCTTCCTGCTCTCGTTCCTCCAACTCTTTTGAGATTTGCATTGTGGCCTCCATAGTTGGTGGCACTGTCAGTGGTTGTGAAAGCTGAGTTGTTGCAAGGACTTGGGCAAGGGCTGCCTGGAGAGTTGGATCCATTAGGATCTACGAGAGCTCATGGGGGAGACTTTGCATATGCCTTGTAAGAGCCCCAGGCATAGTGGCAAGGGGAACAGGTGACGTTATTGTTGCCAGAGGGAGTGATGTAATGGGCGACATGGCAGCAGAAGAAGAAGGGGGAGTGGTCATGCCAAAAGAGGAATCAATGATTATTACCGATTCGGCTGGAGGTGAAGGGGCCAAATGGACAGAAATGTCCACCGCCGGTGGGGAAGCAGTGATCGCAGCCAGGGAGGTGGGCGGTGCAACAGGAGGGGGAAGGAGAGCCAATGGAGGCTGGACTTCCTCCGCACCTACTGCTTGTTTAAGCCTTTTGGGGGATGGGCCTCCCATTTCTTTCTTTGCTTGGGCCTTGGGATTTGGAGACTGCGCGGTCTCTGTCTCTTTCCTTTTCTGGGACCTGGTGACTGGAGGAGACTTGGAGGTCTCACCAGTCGACATGGTGGCAGCGATGTCCTCCGTGGCACTTGGCTCACTTTTGAGCCCTTTGTAGGTTAGGACTACCCCTTGTCGCTTTAGATGTGCTACCTTCCCATCGATCCACTCCCTGGTATGAGTTAGGATCAGCTGGTTGATGGTGTCTAGGTCATCGAGCTCCTGTTCATCCCAATCAATGGAGGGTATTAGCAGGTTGGCAACCGTAGGGTACCTTGGGTGCATAATGGTGGACTCGTCCTCCTCGACTTGGTCTGGTACCGGGAATGGTTGCACCCTTCTTAGGAACTGCACCATCATGCGCATATAATACCTTGCGCGCAAATCTTTATCGTCCTAGCAATCGGCCCAGAAATCCTCAATGAGGCATTGATGGGCATATGCTGGCCCTAGTTCCTTCCTTATGTGGCCATGTGGATCCATCCGTGGGCGAGCTGTGTACTAGTCAAAATGGTACTCCTTCAGCTCCTTCTTAGAGTTACTAGCACATTGTGACGTCTACAATCGATACATGCCCTGGCCAAGGGTCATGGGGTAGGAGATCCCTGCTATATACTTGTTGCTAAAGATTGCTTGGATGTGCTGGAGCTGCTAAGAGAGCTCAAAGAGGATGATTCTATCATTTGGGTACCGAAGTAATCTATTTGGCCTCTCAGAGAAGCCCTGGGCTCGGATGTATGTAAACTTGGGAAACTGGATGAACAGAAAAGCATACTTCTTCAGAAGCGCCCTAGGACTATGGGAGACCCTCCTCTCGAAGTCCCCAGTGATCAACCTGATGATGTGGCTGATGAAGGCATTATTAACCCTGTAGTACTCTTTCTTGAAATTGTGGTACTAGAGTTGCGGGTATCTGTTATAGGCTTTAAGTCCTCCCTTCTGCCCCTGATCGAGTGGTACAAACAACCCACTGTACTTCCTTTGATCTTCTAGGGAGTAGACGAGGTAGGAGGTCATGTAGAACTTGGATCTCTTTTTCACGTTGACAAACTGCTCATGGAAGCAGTTGCTAATGATGCCTCCCCAGTAGAATGAGACTTTGGTTGTAACGTCCTCACTTCCCCACAGGATCTACTCAATATAGTATGCCATCCACTCCTGGAAGAAGGCGGTCGTTGGAAGACCCATGACCCTACTCAACAAGGTTACCAAGTCATGGTAATCCTTGTGGAAATCGCTACGGAAGAGTTCGTGGGGAACCTTCATAGCGCTGCCCCATTTTTCTTTAAGCCAATGCAGATTTATTAACTTCTTGCACCCTACCGGATTAGCATCCCACACTGCCTGGCATTGTTCTAATGTGGGGACCTCCATCTGTTGGAACGTGGGAATGTGGAATGTCTTGGTGATCCCTTCTGGCGACATGTCTACAAGGATGTTTCCTTCCTTATCCACAATTGTCCTAGTATCTATCTGATAGGCTTCTCAGCAAGCCATGAGAGAGGGAGGGAAACTGGCAGCCTTGGCTATTCCACTCTACCGTATTAATCTGGTGTTCTTTGTTGTCGGGTTGACCCTGACCCTCTGAGTGAATTCATCTATATCCACTTGGCCAATATTAGTATCTGAAATTTTTTTCCAGTCCGTTGTGACCTTTGAGTGGAGCGGCTCGCCCTAGAATTGATACTTCATTTGATCTTTGTCTTCCTTTCTCCGAGGGGTCCTTCCTAACTTCTTACCCTTGTCCTTCTCGGCAGATGCCCCTGAAGTTCCTGCACCCGATTCCATATATTCTGCAGGCAAGGGAAAAGTCAGTGCAATAGATTATCAAAAGCATTCATGTTAGTCTATATCTCGAAAACAACATCTACTTCAAATAATCAATCAAGTATTTCATAAATTATATCTCTAGACATTATCGATTTTCGTTTCAGGGCATTTGGACAATCTGGGCTCGAGGGGCCGGACTTCCCTGGCAAGAATGCTGTCTAGAAGGGAAAACGCAGCCGAAAGCTCCCAGAGACCTTCTTTGGTCAAATTTTGATGTTTTAGGAGGCTCATGATGAAGAAGAGCAAAATTTGGGATGTGGGTTGAAGTTAGATTCCAAATTTGGGTTTGTTAGGATCGATTAACGGGGGCTCAGAGGTTTCAAGCTAGAAAGCTTCTGGGAGATGGCAGTCTGGAGATGCAGACAGCTGATGGAAATCAGAGGACGGAAGTCCAAGGCCCGGGGCCTGGAGGGACAAAAGGCAGCCAATGCTAAGTCATTTCGCTTTCAGAGGCTCGGGCCGGTGACATCGGGAAGGCGCACGAACTTCGCCGTGTAGGACGGCAAACACTGGGCGGAAGTACGGGAGAGGAAGTCCTAGGGCAGGAGTCCGGAAACATGAGTTTATCATTTAAGTTCAGTGGCAATTGGCATGGCACTACCCAGAGGTCGAGGCACCAGATGACATTTTTCGTTAGAAACAGTGGGCTAGGATGGGAGTTCTGGGCAACGAAGCCCGGCGAGCAGAAAGCTATTCAAAGTTTCACCAAAATTTCATGGCGAATGGAGGTTTGGGGCCTTACGGTTGGATGGACGTCCGAACAACAAGGAGCAGTGTTGAGCCCGGGAGAAGGCTCTGCCATTTAAACCTTGACTTACGGCTTGGTAGTAGATGGGAGGATGAAACTTGGGCACTGTAGGTACGGAAGGACATCACCATGAGGGCAGTGGAAAAGGGACCAAAGAAACCCAATGCCCGGAGCCCCAAGGTTGGGATGTCGGACGGTGTTCGCGGTCAACAATGACGAGTGAAAGGTGGACTTCCAAGAACAAAAGTCTAGACACCAGGGCCCGAAGGCGTGTCAGATGCGAATGGAAAACACAAGCCAACGATGGGGCAGAGGTCGGGGTCTAGAGGTCGGGTGACATTGATGAGTTCACCGAAAGACTTCACCGTGGGGAACGACGGAAAATTGAGCAGGGAAACCCGCCGTCCGGGGCCCGAAGGTTAAAATGATGGATTGATTTAAATTGCCAAGGGTAATCAGCGGAAACGTCAGCGGAGCCCGGAGGGCGGGACGCTGGGCGACGTTCACCGTTGAAGAAGGCGAACCTCTTGCAGAACTCTAGAGATGGAATTCCAGGGTTCCAGGCCCGGGACGACCAAAGGATGCATGTTAAGTTTTAGGTTTTCACAGCGGAGCTGAGATCGGGATTCGGCAGCCGGGGAGGCAGGATGGTTTGGCAGTTTAGGCACGGCGAAATGCGAACGGAATTTTGGAGACAGAAGTCAGGACTGCCAAGCCCGGATGGACGAATCGCTGTTGGCAGGTGTTCAAAATTTGATATTTGGATGGCAAAGGAGGGCCCCATGCCCGAGGCAAACAATCACCCCGCACGAAGAACAACCGCGGCGGGGAAAAGTCCCGAATCGGCAAGGAGGGCATTTCCAATAGGTTCCTTAATATTCTAACATATAGGTTTGGTGCACAATTTTATGCCCTATCACTTATGTCTTCCTATCAATTTGTTAATTGATTTAAATCCTTGAAAATCATGAAAAAAATGCACGGTAGGGCAACCGATGGCCTACCTCAAACACGCTAAGTGGCAACACGTAGGATGTACCTACATTGGTCAGAATGATGCTGACGGCGATGATCGTGACGTTGTCGAAGGCAGTGGGCTCCAGATGATAGCTTCTCCAATTCGCTCCAATCCTATTTGTGAAAATGACTTGGCCGGATTGGGAATTTTATACCCCAACCGCCATGAATGCATGCATTAAATGCTCGTACGGCCGCGAGTAAAGTTGGTGAATTTGAAGAATAGGTCGGTGACGGCGGTGGGAATGTCGGGGCCCGGCGGCCGGGGAGACATGTCATGACAGCCGCTTTGAAATTTTGCATTGGTTGGTCGACGGTGGCGGCTAGCTGCTTGGGGCCCAGAGGGCGGGAAGCCAGAAGGGATCTGCCATTGGGGATGGCAGAACTGTCACAAAATTTTAGGCAAAAAATTCTGGACGTCCGGGCCCGGAAGACCCTACAGCATGTAGGAACACACGTAAATTGCGATCGGCGAAGAAGATGGTGGGACCTGGTGGGGCAGATCACCGCAGGAGGTTCGCCATCGCAGACGGCGAATTAAAGACGGAACCCCGGAAGTGGACTTTCGGGGATCGGGGCCAGGAGGGGCGGGCACTTCCAAGAAGATTTTAACAAGTTTTTGCAACAGCCAGAGGTGGATCGAACCCCGGGGTCCAGAAGGATGCCCAACGGACGCTGCAGTAAATGACAATCCCAACGGGGAAATCCGGATGTCCGGGACCAGTAGGGCCCGGGGCCGTTTTAGGGCCAAACTTCCAGAGAGATTCCGTGAGGCTCCGAAATGCAACAAAAACGAAAAGCGGAGGCATGATCGATTCATGATGGGACTTTGGAGCAACATCGACCATCTGAAACATCAAAAAAAGAGGGTCACGCAAAATGAGGTGGCCCCAAAAATGACCCGACAAGGCGAAAGAAAAGAGGGTCCCCGCTCTGAATGGGGCGTGTGTGCTAAGGGCACAACACTTATGAGAGAAATCTTGATTTTCATTTTCACTATCTTGGTCACCCAACTTCAAAGGTACGTTAGTAGTTCTTGCAAGTATGACAATATCATCATCTACACTACTAGATATTCTTCTTCTAAAACTTCTTTATCCATTTCCTGGATAAACCCTTGATTATTAACAATAGGATGAGAACCCCTATCATCCCGGGACATCATTTTTTGCATATATTCACATTTAGCCTCCCCAACAATCCTAATCCAACCAATTATTTGATCAAAATTTTGAGGTTTTAGTTCCTTGGGCAAGGTACTAGGCCCTAACTCATAAATGTCACATAATAGGTCAATACAAATTGAATCTTCAAGTCATAACCTTTTAGGGATCTCCAACAAGTAATCAAAGAACCTTGCTAGCAACTCATTTGGCAATTCCCCTTCACATTTCTTCATACAAGACAGTTTGAACAATACCTGATCATTATGACTCAGACTTTGTTGAAGTTCATCTTGAATTTGTTCATGATTAATATGTTGTGAAGGTGAACTAGATAAGGCATCAATAACATCATTACTTTGATCATCCCTTTCATCCTTATCTATGCCATTTATCTGATGTGCATCAAGACAACAAACACTTGCAGCCATATATCCACTCATCATTGAATACTTCAATGTGTTCTCAATATCCATAGCAATGTGATAGGCCTGATGTTATGTTTTGGGCTCCTTATCCCTTATCAAATAACTCATCTCATTATCAAATGCACCTTGATATATACAATCAAAAATTTTGCAACACTAGGTCTCAGGTGTTTAGGAATATCCCTCACCATTTTAGCAAATCTCATATTAAAATCAAGGACCAACTCTTCTTCATCCCTATAAATTTCTATAAGTATTTTTCTTATCTCATTAGGACTAACCCTTTCCCCAAATTGGTCTAAAAATGCTAGCATGAATTCATTCCATGAAGCTATATAATATACTATTAAATATGAGAACTGTTCTCTAGCATTTTCTTTTAAAGATTGAGCAAAAGGCTTCATGGAAACATCTTTGTGGTCTATCTCAAAATCACCCATCAAATCAATGAATCCATTTAGGTGTTTGGAAGCTATCTCAGACTTTTTTTCTCTAAATTTAGGCAAATGTTTCCTGATATGGGTATGTGCAGAATCATCATGGAAAAAGTAGGCCCTTAAGTGGCAAAAAAATTAGAAAAATCAGAGTTAGGAAACTTAATGTAAAAATTTGAATAAGTTATCTAAATTATTTCAAAAATATGTAAGAATAGAATTTGTAGAAAATTGAATGTAGTTTCTAAACTACTAGGTTTAATTTTATTTTTAAAAAATATATTTGGTGAAAATTTGAAATTTCAATGCAATAGTACTTAAATTTTAGGGAAAAATAAGAAGTAGGTGTCTGACCATCTCCCTAACCATAATAAAATGATAATATTTTTTTATAAGATTTTATATATAAGTAGAGGACTCATGTCCGGATGTGATGCATATATTTTTGTAATTTTTTTCCAAGTAAATAATTAATCATGAATTTTTTATTACAACTTTTAAAAAATATAAAAACTCATATGTCTAACCACCTTAACTTGGTCAAAACTTCATGAATTTCAATTTTTCTTTTTCTAATCCTACAGTATGCGAAGCATAGAATGTGATGCATGTTTTGGATTCCAAAAATGTGATACTATTTGAAAGCTATAGATGTTTTTCAATCAACATATCAATAAGGACTTTAGTCATAATTCAAATAAAAAATGAATAATAATAATTTATTAAATTCAAAGTAAAACATAATTTATATTGGTGGAAAGATGAGAATCTTCTTTAAAAACCCTTTTCATTTCATCAATTTTGGGTTAAAAAAAAGTCGTTAGCCACATACCCTACAAATACCCATCATGATCTTGCACATACCCATATAATTAGGAATATTATAAGGGAATCCTTGAATACCATTAAAACTTAATGGCTTATATCTCTTAATAGAGAGTTTCCTTTGATGGCATGATAAAGATTGCATACCCTACATACTGTTACTTGATGTTCTACTAGGTGATACAAGGTAACACCACATTTCTCTTGTATCTGTATTCAATCTTTAAATATCAATTTCATAGTTGATTGTCAACTACCTCATTCCTTAATTCAAACATGATTTTAAATGCATAATTTGCACACATTCATGGCTTTAAACTTTCTAGAAGGAAGATTTCAAACATGAGCATACTTCTCTCACCCAACTCATATATTATAAATTTCACCTTAGAATTATGTAAAATGACTACCATTCCCTCTATTTGTGCTTAATTCACATAATAGGGAAACAAAATTATCTCCAAATTATTGCACTATGGTTTTCATACAGATCTATTACTTCTTGAAAATAAAAACAAGGGGAAAATACCTTTAAAATAATGTAACTATTCTAAATTGTGTTTCTGAATGGAAAACCTTGTAGAGATGAAACTCTCTTCATCTATTCATTAGGTTTTTTTAATAGACTCGCCACCTCCTTTATAGAGGAAAAAACTTCAACAATATGAAGTTTCTTTCATAAATTAATTTCACTTTAAGCTTCCTTAATCAATAGAGTCACATATAATTCCTTTATACATACTTACTTTGTCTCCAAAACTTTTTATTCCTTTTTATTGGAATCTCTCAAATATTTCACACTGGCATAGAGATCTTTGGAGTTTCCACCCACATCTAGTTAGAAATTGTAAGATTATTCATGGAATTGTAATAGATCTTGGTATCCTTTACAAGTTTTCAAATGAGATACAACAAATTCCTTCAACATATCGGAGGATGGACTCATTGACACAAATCTAGGCTTGGAAATATAATTATCTAACAAATATTTTGAATCTTTATGACAAGATGATCTTTTATCAGAGTGTTCTTCATTCAGTCCCCAATAGAGTCACCAATTACGTTGGTTATTTTTCTTCAATCAAACTTAATCTTACCACTTCCCTATGAATCCACCATAATTCAATTATCAGAAAGGGTATGGATTGGCCAACACTTAAGTAAGAATTTTGAGGTTATTCTTCACTTCAAGCTCTATGAAACCCAAGAGGGCGATCCTAAACAAGTTCATGTGATATTCATTTAAACAAGAACAGTTCTACACATAGATAAATTCCTATAAAGTACAAATAGACAACATTATTTAAAGATTTAGGAGACATTTAAATAAACTACAGTCTATTGTAAGGAATGAGATAGTACTTGAGATTTATACATTGTAATTGAAAGTTTTTAATTGATTTTATATTCTTGTTCCAAGCCTTTGATTAGGTACATTACTAACTCAATTATTTAAATAACTTAATGGGAAGAACATTGCTTCATCTATTGGGAAAGTAAAGCCATATCTATAACAACCAGTAATACCATAACACTTTTAGTTAGTAATTGATGGGCTATTGATATACTAGTTTGCAATATTTAACTCACTGCATCCAAAACATAACTACTTATCAATTCCTATGTTCTCTTATCACAAACTTGTAAACTTATTTAAGCATTTTAACCAATTTCTTAAGTTGAAGCAGAAATAAATTCACACATTCATTTGAAACAACTGAATATAAACAGAAAGGTCATTAACCATTTTCATTCATAATCTGAAGAACATTACATAGGAGAGTATATGCCTTAGAACTAATATTTTATTATATTACTGATGCTATCATAAAGCTATTTTAAGACCATTACATACATGACTTAGAACCTAGACTTCCATTCTACTATACCCATTAATTTAACTATTTACCATCTTCTCTTTTCTGAGCTTTGCTTTTCACCTAGACCACTTTGAGGATGAAGACTCCAACCCTCGTAATCAGCCATGAAATCCCTTTTATAGAATAAGGGAGAAAAAATCATCTGACTAAATTACGATTACATTTCACATCTCATTTCAAAACCAATTTTACCTAAATTTGAGATTTTCCCCAGATAGTTAGATGTAATCATTTGCATAATAGGGGAAAGAAAAAGAAAAAATTCTTCATGAGTTGTCAATGGAGAGTAACCAAATAACCCACAGGGTACCATTAGTCATTGTTGTAGTGTCCACATCGAGCAAAAAGATTCTTCATTATACTAGTCAAAAGACTTCCACATATGCACAAGGGAAAAAACCAAACATAAACTAAGGACAATCCTGATGCGGTGGAGATGGTGTCATCAAAAAATAAAATAGGGTGGAGGCACTACTCTAAGTTGTTAGTATTAGAGTATGCTTGTCCACTCCTTGTTTGTGATGCAACTAGAGGATGATGAGAAAGAAATTACTAATGTAGAAAAGGAAGAAGAACATGAGAACATTGAGAAAAGGAAGAACATGAAAACATTGAGATGAATAATGAAGAGATGCATTCAAAGATTTTAAAATAGAAGAAGAGAATACAATAAACTCCTACAAGAATGAAGAAAAGAATTTAAAGGAGAAAGTTGCAAAGAATACAAATACTTCTGGTGAATCCTCTAGCTCCTCTAGAGATTCCTTGAAGAATCTACAAAGCATCCAACTCAACTTTCAGCCTATTGTATCATCACAACTACTACAACTACCAATGGAAAAGGGAAGTGTAGATCTTAAAAAGATTCCACCCTTCACAAGCTATTGCTAGGAGATGTATTCTCTGCATCTACCTAGAAAGAGATCATAAAAACACATCAAAAGAGTGGAGAGATGATGAAAGAAGTAGTGAAGGTATTGTAAGAGGCCATACCCAGTGTGAACATAGATACTTCACTTTCTTGTATGGATAATTTAAAATTGTTAATTGATTCTTTTAAAGAATATGCCTCTGGCCTTAAAGGACAAATTGAGAATGAGGTTGAAAAGAGAATAATTTATAAGAAAATGAGGATTAATAAAAAATGTGCTCTTACACCAAAAAAATCAAGAGAATCTGAAGGATACACAAGTGTGTATAGATGAGACAAAGGATCTTTACCAATATGGCATGCAGTTTCTTGGAGCAACATAGCGCATCAAGAAGGAAATGAACTCCATTGAGTCCCATATCAACAATGCCTCCAATGCCTATGATCTGACACTTGACCTAGCTAGAGATAAAAGGAATGACATAGAATATTTGCATACTTTAAATTCTTTCATTTGTAATCCCAAAAGGAGCATATCATTTTTTAGTTTGGAGAGATAAGGGACTTGGTGAATCCCAAATTCATACTTGTTGCAAGAGCCCTTTTGAGTGCTACCAAATCTACATTGATGAATCATGTACCTAGCACTCCAAAAGAAGGAGAAGATATATTGATGGAGTTTGAAACACAATATAGATTGCTTGGGGAATCCAAGAAGGCATGGTAAGAAGGTAAAAAAGTATGGTAGAACAATGTGTAGAAGCTAAAAGAGTCAACCTCTTCTGATTGACAAAATTTCTTTATACATTTCATTTTTTCAATTTCAAATTCTTTGTACATATGTAGAGTATATAGTGTAGTTTCTAATACATTTTTTTGGTTTTTCTATAGTACATGACTTAGGGGAAGTCAATTCAATCTGTCAGTTTGTGCATATGCATATATTTCTCAAGCAATTATCTGGTACATGTTAGAACAGTTGTTGTAAGTTCCCTTTTCCCTTGATGTCAAAGGGGAGAATGTTTTGGAAATATTTTGGATATATTGTGGCATGTTTCCATCAATGAAAAAGGGAGTGATTGTTGGAAGAATGGGGATTTTTTCATTGATGTTTTTGTTGGAAACATGAACATATAGGATAATAAATAGTCATGCTATTATGTGTTGCAATGTTATCATTGATGTCAACTTTGTATCTTGATGTGAAGACTTTGGTGTAAATCACTTTGGTTGGCTCTAAAATATAAAAAACATGTTATAATAACTTATCTTTATAGATTAACCTTTATTATCCTTTTATTTTTCATTTCAAACTTTGGCTAGAAATCTTGAAACATAATGAGTTATCTTTCCACAATTGAAACATTTGAAAGATAACTTACCTCTATATTTTTAGTACCCTTTTCAATCTTCTCACAAATTTCTTTCCAGTTCATCAAGATCATTCTAATTTGAATCATCATTCCTCTTTGCATTTCTCACTTTAAAGGAATCCTATTTTCTTGAATCATTTTGACCAAACTCTCTTAATAAAAAGTAGTTAAATCATCAAACAATTAATCTCTAGGATAATAATCTAAATTTTTAGCTTTGTCAATAGCAAAAACCTTAGAGCTATCAGATATTGGAAGAGTTCTTAGTAACTTTTTAAGCACCTCATGTTGTTCTAGCTTTCCACCAAGGCCATTGATGGAGTTAAAAAAATCATCCACTCTATGCATGTACCTTGTAATATCTTCAACCTCTAACATATTTAGGGTTTTAAACATAGTCTTCCATTTTTTCATCTTTTCTTGCTTGACTTTATCATCTCCTTCATAGACTCTTTCCAACTTCATCTAGATCTCTTTAGCAAATTTTTAGCTCATTACCTTCACATGTTCTGAATCAAAAATACCACTGAAAGGAGAATTCCTTTCTTTTCCATTGTTATCATAAACCTTGATCACATTATCAAGTGTTAGACCATTAGTAGGCATGGTATATCTATCTTCAATTGACTTCCAAACTCTAAAAACTAGGTAAACAAGGAAAAATCCCATCCTATTATACCAAAATACATACCAATAGTTAGATGTATAGGACAACTAAGAGTGGGGGGTGAATAAAACCCTTATTAACATTCAAATCCTTATCAACCTTCAAACCCTCAAATAGATTTAACATGAAATTAAATAAGTGGATCAATATTACATCAATCAAAATGAATAATGGAACACCATATTTATGTGGAAAACCCAAGAAGGGAAAAACCATATTGAGGATTAGGTCACTATATAAATGAATTGTAACACCAAATACAATAGGATAACTTCTATATTATAAAGAAGGAAGAAGAAATTGTTACAAATAAAAATCTATCTTAAAGTAATAGAAATATTCACCACAAAACTCTACACCATTTGTAACCTTCATATCATTACCTTCAGTAAGTTCAAATACACTAAAAATGGAGACAACTTTTACTCACTACTTCAAATAGCCTTAGTCATCAAATCTTGCAATAAAATCACTTCTCTTGAATATATTCATATCATCACAAACTTTACACACCATCTCCAACAATTCACCTAGCATTTATACCATCTTCAACCTTGAGAACATTTTCCAAGGTTGGCTATGCGCCAAACATGTGTAATTACAAAAAAGTTCAACACCAAACACTTCAATGATGGAAATAAGTGAAGGAAAACCATGTCACAGTTTAACTATGATGCAAATAAATATCTACACACTTCATTACACTTCTAATAACAACAAAAACCTCCATAATTAGCACAACATGCTAGGTTGGCCAAACCTGTATTAATGCCCTTAAACAATTAAGTTCATGCTTCACTAGCTCTGAAAACAACTTGTGGAATACATAAACCTTTGCACAACATTTTTTAATTTTCCATCATCAACATATTACTAAAGAACACAAACAACCAAAGAATACAACCATCCTTTATATCTAAAAAAGCTACCAAAACCAACAACTCATGAATCCAACCTTGAAAAGAAACTAAAAATAAACCAATCCAAGGGAAGATAGATACAAACATTATTAGCATGTTCCCAAATTTGCAAGACAAGAAACCTCAACATGGAGAAATTATGGAGCATCTACATCTCCTAAACTACTTGCTATAGAGTTCATATGTTGGTGAACAAAACTTCTACTACCATATGATCCAAAAACTAAAACTATGGATGTAATACCTCTAAACACCTTTGATCAACATATCTAAACTATACAAGCATAACTTCAAAACTAAGGAAATGCAAAGCACAACAAAGAACACATCTCTATCACACTATTCTCTCTTTTCTTTAGATTTTCTCAAAAGAACTTGGAAACCAAGTGACTATACTACATTTCCAGTGTCAAAGATGCTTTTTTGTTACAACCACAACATTTGAAACACCTTTTCAATAACACAAATACTTCCTCAATCATAATCATACAACTATCCTATACATGAATTCAATAACAACACTAAGTACAACATCATCCACCAAAGACATCAATGATAACACAAGCATTCTAACAAATCCATATCTCTAATAATCTCCATCCATATTTGACATTAGTGAAACATCATAGATCTATTGGCATCAATGAGAGCACAAGTCTCCAACATAAGACCTCATGAATTAGAGAAATATTAGATATAACAACCTTCAAATTCTAGATCTAAAGTAATAGTTACCCTATGCTAAAACTTAGTTAGTTGCCATAGTTATTCTAAGTTACACACAAAACACATATTCAATCTATAATAATGTAATATTAATCCCTTGATTTCATTGACAAAATGAATACAAATGAAAGGATTCTTTTAATTAATATAGTTTACAAGACATCTCTAAAAGGAAATACACCATACACAAGATGTTTTTGTTGAGAAGTGCTTATAAGGGCTTGAATTTGATGGTCTATTTGGATAATTTTTAAATTTTAGATCGTATTACAACTATAGAATTTATTTTTTATATAGCAGCACACATAACATGTTAAATTAGGATATAGGAAATTTCATTGTCAGCAATTCACTGACCACCAGTAAATTATCAATGAATTTTTTGTCAATGAATTTTCCATGGCGGTGAATTGTTGGTTGTGAATTTTCCTTCAATGAATTGCTGCGATACCATTAAATTATTATTAAATCATATTATAAATATTATAAATAAATATAATACAATATTTTAATTAATAATATTAATGTATATAATTTTTTATTAAAAACAAATTAATTGAAAATCTTTTCAAAGATAGGATACAATTTTTTTAATATTTTCTTATGCTCAAGGGGTCAATAGTTATCTTTAAAGGACATGGAATTGCATTTATGAGCTTGTTTTGAGTTATAATCATTACCTAAATCCTACTTGATGATGCTGGAAATATTGTATCCATTAGACCAATATATGAAAATATAATCCCATTCATAATAATATTATTAATATTATTGTTCTTCTAAATTCCTTTACCTTATTGTGCAACCCCATATTCTTATAATATTCCAATTCAATGACTAAATATTATTCACCCTTACCAAATATTGACCCAACAAACAATAAATGATCCCCTATGAAAACATTAGGCTCATAAATTGATCCTTACTCTTGAATTTTAGTAGGTGCAAGATGTATAAACATCACAAACTTTATGTAACATATTTCAATGTTCAACATAATGTGACAAATAGCAACTCAACATGAGACAACCTAAATACAAGGTCTTTAACTCAATAAATAGTTTTCACAATCTAATACCATAATTTCTTAATTACAAAATTTGTAAAGGATATAGATTATAAGAGATTAAAGCCCCAATTGATTGAGTAATATATCAAGTCAAATTCATTTAAATATTTCAAGAATATATTGGAACCACAACTAACCCATTAAGTTCCCTTACATTTATCTTGAAGGCCATGAAAGAGGCATCTAAATCATTACCATTATTGTTTTAAGTGCTTTCCATGAGAACTATATTCATGGCCAAGATACTAATTATATCAACAATCTTATGAAACCTATATTGTCCTTACACTTATCATACTACAAGTTGAACAAGAATTTTATTCCACCATTCAATTAATAAGGTTGTCAGTTCAAATCAAGAGCTAACGATTGGCTACTACATTTATTAGTGTAGTTCCACTTAACTTACCTTGTGAGCTTAATTTAAATAAAAATATGCAATGATGTTTGATTTCTACTTGTTATTAAGCATATATTTCCTATCAAACATCACTAAAATAGTAATGTGTGTGTACTCATACATCTTTAATAGAATTATGTGAATCATTTTATATAAAATTTGATTATATAATGATCATTTATTTATCATAATTAATCTACTTATCATATCCTTAATTAAACAATGTCGATTATAGACTTATTACAATTTGAAATCATTCAAAAAGAACTTGTCCATAACTTCTTCTTTATTAAATAAGATGGATAAATTTTTAAAGACTAACCCTTCAACCATAACAAGTATAAAAAATATCTTCTAGTTTATTTTTCAAACCATCCTTCCTTATTTCTAGGTGCCAATTTGAGTGTAGGAAATAGGATGGTAGTAATTTCTAAGTAAAAGTTTCTAGAGTCTTTTAGTAGACCCATTTTGAGCAAATCTAGTACCAAAGGCCTTTTCCAAAGGTCACATTTCTTTAAGAAATTTTATCAAACAATTTTTATGCCTAGTTTATGATTCCCATTTTAGCAATTAATGCATATCCTAACATTCAGATGAGAGAGAGATATATTTACTTAAATACCATCA